>CAJPEX010000319.1:0-116637 GCA_905338405.1 Notodromas monacha
CACAAATTTTAAACCAAAAGAAGTATGTTTGGCGGATTTTGTCTGTTGGGTGGGAGGAAAAACTGCTTGCAGAGCTAGTCTGTTCGGCAAAAATCCCTTACACGGGAGGTCTGTTAGGCGGGGGGCCACTGTATATTCAACTGGTTCTCCTGTTCATCAAAAATTGAAAATAAGTCCCCAAACAATTTTTTATTAATTGCTTCCCTTGCTGAGTTGTAGGCTAAGAAAAAAATGGTGCAGAATATAATCAAATTGAATCTGATCTATTTTAATCAACAGGAGCTCAAAAAAGGAAAAAAAATTGATAGGTCTTGCTATAAATTTGCACTGATAGAAATAAAAAACTTTGAAAAAGAAGCACAAAATCAGCCAGTTTTTGAATATGAATTGAAGTGAATTTGTGAAGAAATTGTTTTTTCAATTTTTTGAAATTGCTCAATTTCTTTTTGAGATACTGCATAGCAACAAAAAAAAATTTGTATTTTCTTGAAAATGGAAGCATTAACCCTTGGGCAGCAAAGTCAGACTTTTTCCGCAACATTGTGTGTCTTTGATAACAGGTTTTGACAAAAACAGTAACAGTTCACCCAGGGCAAAGTCCAGAAAAATCCTGGTGTACTTTTTAAATCCACAGAAAAATTGTGCCCAAAAAAAAATGCATCACCAAGGCTGAGCCTTTTTTTTTAGTCTCTCTCTGGATTAATTACATTCTTCTCAGATTTGCAGCCCTTTCATTCTGGGCAACAGATGGAGGATTCTGATTTAGAGGTAGACAAAGACTAGCAGAAAAGTCCAACTTTGGGAATTATTAGCAGCACCTTTTTTTTTGGACAAAGTCTGACTTTGCCACAATAACTAAAGCCAGGTGGGCGACCTGGCTTTGCTTTTGCGGCCTTTAAGAAAAATGAAACGCCAGGACCACCCGAGAAAATCCCGACTTTGCCAAGCAATGCAAAGGAACCCTTTGCTGTCCAAGGGTTAAGTGTCTCTATCTGAAGCCATTGTCGAGATGCTGGGTGAGTTCTTTTTTTGGGTTTCAAGTGCAATTTCCCAGATGTCAGGGTGTCTGCACATTGGGGTCTCATTTTAGTTATTGTGAACATGCATCGGATGAAGTGATGCGCAATGTCTGCAGTCATACCTGCAGAGCGTTACAGACTACCAAAAAATTCATGCATCCATCCTGCACCACACCTGCTCCAATTCGGACTGACCCTATTTTTCCACATTCAGCATTCGAATCACACACAGGAGGACCGCTGCTGCTTCCGCTGAGAGCCAGACAGGGCAGACATATCAAACAACATCCGCCCCATCAAGTCAGTCATCGCACTGCTCGCACATCAGGTGAGTTGTGATGATGTCCGAGTTCACGGCGGGACAGCAAAAGGACAAAAGCAGCAGCAGCTGATGGTTGGCTGCTGCCTGCTGGTGCAGCAGCACCAGCATCAGCAAACCTTCAGTGAGCAAAGGGACACGCAAGCAGACGTTCAAGCGCCGGTTCGCGGGGTTTTCGGTCGGTTTCCGGCGCGCGCTGATGAGAGCCGGGATTGCCGCCGCGAAGCGGAATACGGACTCGAGTGCCCATGACGGCGTGGCGCCAGAATTCCGCCTGCTGCGGCCGGGGACGCCACTGGCCGGACTCGACTCGAGGGAGGCAATAAACGTGAAGGTGTCGTTGGAAAATGTTGTGCTGTGCTGTGTTGTGTTGCGTCTTGATTGCGATGGTGGCGGTTGACAGTTCTGCGGTGTTCGATGAGTGAGTGATGAGCACATCCTTTTTCGTGTTGGAAGAAGACATTTTTTGAAGGTGTCTCTGATAATAAGAGTGCTACTTATCTTGCCAGAATATTCGAGTGATTTCTCATGTATGTTTCGCGATTTCGATGGCATACTGCTGTAACTCATCGTCGGTGTTAATATTCTCTAGCAAATTAAGCATTCGTTTGTCCTAAAAAAAAATTGTAACCCTTTCTAGCATTCAAGTATTTTCTGTTTCACGAGCTTTCACGCGGTGATGAAAGTTTTCGGATTACTCTGTGGGAAAAATTGAAAAAGCTCTGCTGTGATTATCTTTGTCCAGCTTTTTCATGCCGGAAACAAATTACGAATTCGAAAGAAAAGGAAACTGAGACACTGCCAATGTTATTCCAGGCGAGAACCCCTTTTGATTTTTACGGATGTATTGTTATCTTCCACGATAAATGCGAAGGACAGTCTCAGTCCTTGTTTCTCGACTGTTCAGAGCTTTTTACTGGCAAATACCAGAAGTCAGTCGTGATTTCCGAAGTACGAGTCTGGAGCGAAATACTTCGAGAGTCCCGCGGATTTCAAGGATGAATGCGCAGTTTTCATTGATATATATGGCTGCAAATCCGAGCGAGAGATTCAGATTTTTAGAAAAAAAAAGTACTTCAAAACCTTCAGGACCTACAGAATGCAGTTATTTTTCTGCTATTTGTTCAACTGGGTGCACCGAAAAGCGCTGAAATTATGTTCGTGCCTTTGCACATCTGGACTGGTTGGAAATGTCGCTGAGCAAAAATTAAAATCAGATCGTAATTGGTTTGAATTTTTAATAATATCCAGTTTCAAGCTTCCAGGTACGTGTGTGTGATTTCTGAAAATTGCAACTTGATTAAAAGTTGGATTGTGGTTTTGCAGAACGGTGAACGTTTTCTGTGACGCTGATTTTCAATCGGCGCCAAAATCATTCGTTCTCTCTCCACCCGCATTTCAGCACAGGCAATTTTCGAAAATATCCTCACTCAAGCTTGAAGTAGAATTTTGTTCTGGTCCGTCTGGAAAGTGGGAACGTTTTGTATTGCCAATTATTTGCTTCATTTTAAGCTCCACGGAACTGGTACGACTTCAGTGCAATAATGCATCCAACTCCTGTCAGATGGCGCTTAAACTTTCTCTGAGAGGGTTTACTTGAATGAATGAATGAACAGAACACTTTATTTGCGGCTTTTTAGCGTTCACAAGGTTCAATCAAGATTTTCACATCCAAATACCCTTCCCACCCAACCCAAATCCACTCAAAGACATTTGATCACTTCAGAGCAGGGAACAGAGCAAAAATGGATGACAGAAATAAAAGAAAATACAATCCACAAAATATCTTATCCGCGGAGCCCTCTGAACTCCACATCGATTTTCCAAGGGCTCAACGGCAGATTTAGTTAAGAAAATAAAATGTAAACATGACTTGAAATGGGCCCAAAAATATAATATTTCAGAAAGGGTCTCTTCATTTAATTCCAATACTTGTAAATCTTTCTTAAAGGTTTACATTGTTTCAAATGTTAAACTGTGTCAGAATACCACACATATGTGTAATTTTGAAAATTAAAGAATCAGAGTCTATCTTTTTGATGTTTATTAAACGGGCTGGGTACTGCTGGCCTAAACTGTTCACCGATTGACCATTTATGCATTTATCCAGTTTTCTTCGTGTCGACCCTGTATTCCCCTCTTTTTGAAACTCGGTGAAATTTGAGCCAAAAGCTGTCGTCGTCGTGAATGTGATACGGGGAAGAGACAACTTGGGAATGTTGCTTGAATTTCAACTTTCCCCTCCATATGTGAGGCTCACGTGGAAACCTTTTCTGTCTCTGCGTTATTATCTTGTCCCCCATTTTTTTCTGAATTGTTGTTTCAGAGTGCAGAAGTTGCTTGGAAAACTCCGACTGTTCCTTGGGTTCATCCTTTTCTGAATATCATTCGACCAACGGTTTCCTCTTGGCTCCCAAGAAATAGTAAATCAACGCATTCCATTGGCATATGCAAAGAATTTTTTCTGCTACTCTTGCGCCCATCTTTCATTATTAATTAAATTATCCCTGCAGGCATACTTGATTTTTCATTCAATGCGCAATAGCAGAGCTGCAAAAAACAATATACTATAACTATTTTGCATAGAATGCTCCACTTCCCTGCGTAATAATTCGTCAGGAGAAAAGGCGTTCTTAGTTTGGATTTTTGATGCATCGCATTTTCGTAATTTTTATGATTTTGTGCATGCAGGAATGTTGCGGTATTCTAAATTTTGCGCCTGCCGAACCCCGTTTCGATTTGTTGATGCAAATGCTCATTATCGAAAAATTGAAGAATGAAAATACCGCAACAGATAGCAACCGTCTGGAAATTTTTCATCATTATTTTGTTTCAGGTCAAGGTAGACACATCAATGCAGATGAAGGTATGAAATAAGAAAATGTTTAAAAAGTTAATTAACGTGCTTTTCCGTTGCACTTCCAACAGTTCAGAAGGTACTGAAAACGGTATTTTCTGCACGTGTCCTTTTGCGCAAAAATCTTTCCAAAAATTCAACGAGCTAATTTGATTTACATTAACAAAAAGTGTATTTACTCTCCGTTAGATTGTGAGACGAATTTTATCCAACGATTTTTCCTCGGAAATTTTGTTGGTCAACCATTGGAAATAATTCGATTTTTTGAAGAAGTGCTGTTACAAGCTTTTAAAAAATCTTCTACATTATTTTGGATTGTTTTTCAAATCTCGTGCTCTAGGGTGCTCAGCCTTTTTCGACATGAAACGTATTTTCTTTTGAAATTTTCTACCATAAGTATCTTTTAAATGTTTTTTGTTTTTACATTTGAGAACATTTTCCGCCGTTTCCTTTTATTTTGTCGCGCTATTACCCCTTCTTTTTGCAAAAGAGTCGACATCCAAAGGCCCTTCTGTGAAATATTATATTTTTGGGCCCATTTCAAGTCATGTTTACATTTTATTTTCTTAACTAAATCTGCCGTTGAGCCCTTGGAAAATCGATGTGGAGTTCAGAGGGCTCCGCGGATAAGAACCGCTGTTTCTGCTGTTGCATCCGTAGAGTTAAATAGTGGACGAAGCGCAAAATTTACTTTTCTCTCCATATTCCTTTTTTCTTTTTCAAAAATGGTGGGGTAAAAAGAAGAGACCAGATCCCAGATGACCTGGGCCTCGTGCGCAATTTTTCCCGTCAAGTTAACTGGAGTCACTGTAGGAGGTTCTGGATGCCTGTCGCCTCTGCTGTGCAGATCCGTCTGTTTTTGGCGAGTGCGTGAAACAGGCTCAGCGGATTTATTTGCACTCCACCCTTACTTGTTTTCGCTGTTGTCTTTTTTCTATTTGCTTACTTATTTACTCTTCGTTTTTTTTTTAACCCTGCACGAGGGACTCAGCGGGGCTTCGAGTGGATTATGCATGCATTATGCGTGAAGAACTGGATGGATCCCGACTGCGGGTCGACGAACTTAATCCTTCAGGGAGAAGACCCGCGACAGGCATTCCTCAGTGGAATCCCGAGAAAATAACGACCCCCGCTGACTTGTTTAATCAGGAAGGAAATTCTTGCTTTCTTGGTGAGCAACGGGGTCGCAAAAAATAGAGAAGATATAAAAAAAAAAGGCTCAGCATCTTTTTCCGACCCCTCTCGATCCTTTCCGCGTCAGTCATTTGGCACAGCACGAAAGCGGGCGGGTACTGCAGCGATGAAGAAAGGAAGGGGAGGCAAAAGTTTTCCCCGCATGCATTCACATTCCGAGTTGACCAACTTCTTTGAATAGGGACACATTTCTTACAGACGGACTCGCGAGCAAAGAGAAAAGATACGGTGACGATCAAAAGTCTGTCTTTCAACACCAACCCTTAACTGACTTCACTCAGCGGGGATGTTATCGAGAAGGAGAAAAAAAAATGATGGGACTCAAGCTATGAAAGGGTTTGCGGTACTGCACTTTTCTCTGGGATGAGGCGGAAAGTTTTCCTTGTTCGACAGAAAAAAATAAAAATAATGTTTTCCAACGAATATTTATGTGCAGTACAGTACAGTATTTTAGACATTGACCCCGAGAAAAGCAAGATGAAAACCTCATCAGTGGGAAACTTTGAAAATTCATGCTAACATCGATTTTTCGTAGATGCACGAAAAGGCCCACACACATGCTCACATTCAGACAATTCATGAATCATCAAGCTCATTGGAAAGCGTGCAACACGTACAAATTTATTGATGGGTTCAGGATACAGTACTGAAATTAAACGTGAACATTTTTCTTACCGGCATACGAAAGTAATTAATTTGCTTGAATGGTTAATGGAAAATACATTTTTCAGACTTCATTTCCCGCTTTAAAAAAAATAAATTTCCTGAATTTCGGGAATAATAAATTAAACACTCTTTCTGCGCAGCCTTCAGAATAAAATACAGACCGGATTGTGAATGTAGAGAAAAAATATCTTAAATTCACAAGTAAATAAAACTAATCCTGGATAACTCGAACCTCCTCATATATAATTTTTCCGAGTCCATGCATGAATTTCCATAGAAATGATGCATTAAAATCCTACTTAACTCGAAGGTTTTCCCCGTCAAACCTCCAGACGTCAAATTTTCTGCAGGCTTTTTGGCTATCATTATATTCGCCCATCAAGGAACATAAAATCAATGAAAATGTGTTTTGAAAATAAGTAAAATACTGATTGGGCAAATAAACTCTTGCCTCCAATTGCAGCATTTTGTCAACTCCTTCAAGAAGCAATCTGAGACCCATAATTCCAGCTAGTGTATTACAAATTCCTGTAATTCTTCATTTATTTTCGCAACAAAAATTCTGATTGTCCCATTTGAAATCCTCCTTTACTCGATTATTTTGCTGGTCCCTTGAAGTTCGACTTGAAGAGGTTTGACTGTAGTTTTTTGTATGCACCTGAAAGAAATGCTGGGCGTGGATTTCAACTATGATGGCGTCTCAGATTCCCGTAAGGTATTCTAAACCTTAGATTGAAATGCGCCAGAGATCATTGACACCCAGCAGAGGAAATAGATACCAACACGTATCTCTCGAAAATTGAGCAGCCTCGGGCCATCCAAGCAAGAAATAGCCGACTTCCTCTCCCAGGCAACCCGGTCGTAATGCCTGGAAAACCATGGGGGCCAATTATGCATCCGACTGTATATGCAAGAGAGAGAGAGAGATAGAAAAAAATTATATTCGGAATTGTTCAACGGGAGCTTTATTCGAAAAGGGTAAGCAGCTGTGCGCTGACAAAGAACCCCGTAATTTCTCGTTTTCTTCTCGAATTTATTGTGGGTCGTCTGTTGCCTCTCGACCTGGTTCGAACAAACGAGGCAAATGCTTCTGCAGTGTTTTTCATTTTTTATTTTTTGTTTTTGCATTCGGCAACGAACGAGACAGAGAAGAAGTCGGTCGCGTTTTCGCCGATTGAGTTCAGGCCGAATCGGCCCATTTTCTCGGATGGCTTTCACTTTGGTCTAACTTATTCTTTCTATTATTTCTTTTTACAAGCCCAAACATAAATGCCATGTTTTTCTTTTCATTGACTTGAAAGATTCGTGCAAGGCTTTCATTCGGAGGATAGAAAAAGCGTAAGTTCTGAGACTCGATTTTTGGAAAGTTTTTTCGGGGAAAGGATGAAGACTCGATTTTATTGAACGCACGAGAATTTCTAGGATCAATCCTGAAGTTTTTCATTTTATAAATATATTTGATTTTTTTAAATGCCCTTTCCCATGCCTAATGCTTATGTCATGCAAAATCAGGAGTGAAAATACAGTGGGGCCCCAAGATGCGGACATCATTGCTGTGTGGACCTTGTCCCTATGTTGGGTGTGTCCATGTGTTGGATCATGGTTCTCTACAAACTTCAATGAGAACACGTTGAATTTGTTATTCTGTTCATCTAGAATTAAGAAGCAAGTCCCAATAATAGAAATATAATTATCTGCTTTCTTAACTTTTAGATACAGAAAACCGCTGTGCAAAAGAAAATCCAACAGAATCTGATCTTTTGACATCAGAAGGAGGTCAAGAAGCAAAGAATAAGATCAAGTCTAGCCATACTCTGCAAACATGATGGAAAAAACTCTGAAAAGAGAAGCACTAAATCAGCCTGTTTTTGTTTGTGAGTTAGAGTAATTTTATAATTTAATTTTTTAAAGACTTGTGAAAATGGATAGCTCAATTTTTCAACACGTATCAAAATTTATACGTTTCCTTTTTCTGGATATGGAAGAATGTTTTTATTTTCAGACATGGTCTATATTCTATCTAGAGGATGTTGGGATTTTTTTCAGTTTCAACGGTCTCTAAGTTATATTGTCTATGTTAGGGCATGTGTATATGTCGGGGTCCCACTGTACCTTGCATTCGTCATGTGAAAACATCGATCCAAAAGTACATGACAATAATTTGTCGTTACAGCATTGGTGGATGCGTGTCTGAAGTTGTGATGAAACCGCAAGCTTTTGGGCGTTCGGAAAAAGATCACCATCTTATTCTTTTTCCTCTTTTATTTGTGTCTACCGTTGTAATTTGGATTTCCTTTTTTTCTCGCTGGAAATTGTGGCTTCCGGGAGTCGTTTTCCGATAATCTCGAAAGGTGCTGATCAGGAGGAAAAGGCAGAAAAAGACGGCATCGCGTGCGACTTCGCCACCTTTATTTCTCCCATCATGACCTCAGGGTGTTTTTCCTCTTGTATTTTCCCAGAATGTTGTCTGAAGCTGGGTTGCGGGTTGGTGCCAACGGGTTGAGCTGGACTGCTTATTAGAAAGCCCCTTGGGGAAGACGGAGTGCATCGTCTGATGACCGCTTTGAGAGTCAAATAATGAGTAGTGGAATCGCCAGGCTATTCCCCTAAAAAAAAAGTGTGAGAGATTTGCACTCTGGCTCCTTTTTGCTCTGCTGTTATCTGCGGATCTGATGAATTCGTAGACAAATAACTGATGCACTGCGGTACTGTGTAGTGGTCAAGCACCTGATGGAAGAGACTGAGTGTTATTGGTTCAGAAGCTCCATCAAGATGAATAATACCCCAACTAAACCTTGTACAGAAACAAGCTGAAGACCTTGTGCTTTAAATTAATTGTTACGGATATTTTGTTTTCAATGTCAGGGATGGAATGGGTGTATGGATACATGTCAGATGTCAAGTTGTATTTTGTGGATTGTATTTTCTTTTATTTTTGTTATCCATTTTTGCTCTGTTTCCTGCTCTGAAGTGATTAAATGTCTTTGAGTGGATTTGGGTTTGGTGAGGAGGGGGTTTGGATGTAGAAATCTTGATTGAACCTTGTGAATGCTGAAAAGCAGCAAATAAAGTGTTCTGTTCATTCATTCATTAATACCCCAAGATGAGGATGTATTTTGTGCATCAAGAGTGTCCAAAAGTCAAAACGTCTTAAGTTGAGCCTTATTTTCCCATAGAATTGCAATGTATAATTTTCAAGTGGTGTTTTATGGAAGAAGTATTCATCAGAATTCCATGAAAAAATAGAAAAAATGTCTGCCAATTGAAACTGATTTAATCAAGGTCTCTCCACTCAATAAGAAATGTCTGAGCATTGATTACTGTACCTCTGTACAGTGCATTGAAGTGTTGGCATTATTCTCTATGGAAATAAAATTCGAGTCAAAAATAGAGAAGAAAGTTTCTCTATGCTAAAGTTACTTTTTTTTCATCAGATACAGTACTTTCAACTGCCAGTGTATTTCCAAAATCCCATATCAAGATACCAGACTTTGAAGCTACTTTGTATAAATGTATTATGCTGAAGAAAATTTCCTGCAGATGACTGGCAAAAAATGTCTGTACAGACTAGCACTGGGAACATTTTTCTAGAAGAAAAGCTAAAAAAAAAGTTTATGGCAGCAGTTTTCTGAAATAAACATGGTTCATGTTCCTTATGGTTGCCGATCAAAACAACAGCAAAGCGGTTTATTTTAGGCGTGCTGAGAACAAAATAAGTCCATAGAGTGAGTCAAGTACCATACCGAACAACATTTTTCCTTTAGAACACTTTGAACAGGTTCAAGTGTGGACCAATTAAAGTATTAAAAATAGGGCATATAAATGCCCCGGATTCCTCTCGGACAATTTTTCTTCGAACACCGAACATGATAAAAGGGAAGATGGCGCATATCAAAGAACACAAGTTCATTGATCTCCGGCAACAGCCAGGGTATTTAAAAAACAAATTCCTTATCCAATACGGTGCAACATGGGAAATCGATGAGTCATCTTATGTGTCTTAGTGCTCGAGAAAGTTCAGAGAATCTGACAAGTACTAGAAAGGAGTTATTTGATGGTGATGACTGGTGAGGCCGACTGTCTGAGAAGCATTTATCAGGGCTGGCATTTCATCAGTCTCGCCGTAAAAAGAGCAGCGTGAATAATACGACGGTTGCTGAGGTTGGTGGATTTTGAGAAAGTGTCTTCTCTTCTCGGTGCATAATATATGTATTTTTTTACAATTAATTGAGTGATGGACGTGAAGTGGTCAGGAGAAAATCCATGAATTTGAACCGAAAAGCGGCTCCTCAACCATCTGCTCCCCACCCCTCCCAGGGACCCTCATCATATCTCTTGCTCTGTTGGAACAACTTTACAGTACCTATCTCTGGGTTTGAGCATTATGAAATATTGTAAATAAGAAACCAATGAGCTTAATGCTTTATCTTCAAAGATATCATTTTCAAATTCGGTCGATTTTCTTGAAATTATGTTAGGTTTGTTCAGGGTAGGTTATCTTATTTTTTATTAGTTCAGGTTAGGTTAATTTTGGCTAGGCTGGTTCAAGTTGTTTTGGTATAGATTCAGTTGATCTAGAATATTTTGCTTTTGTTAGACTAGTCTAGGTCACAGGTTTGTTTAGGTTACTGCATTTAGGCTTACGTATCAGTTAGATTAGGTTAGTTGACTGCAACCCGTGTTCTTCAGACCAGTGCAAGAATGGTGAAATTGAAATTTTTAGCAGTTCTGCAGGAAATTTTCTTGGACATAATGATTTTTTTTAAGGTTGTCTGAAGTTTGTTACCTTACCTGAAATTTCAGTAGACAATGGCAGTTCAAATTATCTACTGACAAATAAAAGTTGGCTTTTCTACTAATAACACTTCAGACCGATTTCCACATGTTGACCTGCATTATTTGAACGTTTTCATTTGGAGTGACCTTTCTTGAAGCCTAGCTTTCTAATTGTCTGAAGACAGTCCGCTGTTGTTGCTTCATTGGCTTTGAATCCTTTTTTTGGAATACAAGTTTTGGCTGAAGGACTTCATATTGGAGGTATTTAAAAACTTTCCGCTGGTCTTCAAAATTTCATTGAACTTTGTATGTCTGTAACATAGAATTTTATAGAAATTTGCCAGTCTGCAAAAATATTCATGGAAATTTGCCGGTTCGCGCCCAAAAAAGTCGGGGAACACTGGTTTTTGTTATTGAATTTTAGGTTACGTTATTTCAGGTTAGGTCTTTTCTGGTCATTTTTGTTAAGGTTAGGTTATTCCAGTTTTGCCTGGGTTAGTTTAGGTTAGATTAATTTAGTCTCCTTTTTAATTTTGAAAATTATTTCAGATGAAAATTTGTGCAAAGAATTATTCAGAAATAAAATTTAGATCCCTTCAAAAATCAAGGAATGAGAAACCAAAATCTTGTAGTTGGGGGGGGGGGGGGGAAGGCTTGTTTTGTGGGGGGGGGGGGGTGGGGGAGAACTTGAGCAGTATCGGGTGTCTCGTCCTGAGAGTACCCTATACTGCTGTTGGTTCTTCTGTTGCTTGCTATATGTAATTCTGCTGCGTCTTTTTTTTTGTTTTCTCTATTGTTGTTGTTGTGGTTGCTGTGTCTGGTCTTCTTCCAAAGTTGTCCTTTCCCACGACGAGACTGACGTCACGGATGCTCAACTCCCTGCTGAGCAGTGGGAGAAACGGAGTGGTGTGTGTACTGTGCACAGAAGATAGCATTTCACTGAAATTCCACTTTCCCAGAGAGACTTCTATGGAAAATACTCACATTTAAATGACTGGTTTCTCGTCTCATGCTCATCTGGAATACAAATTAGAGGATGCGGGAGAAGGGTGACGATTTTTCTCCCCAAAACACAGACTCTCGTGTTTTTATGCACTTGAAGATAATTGATAGACATCATTGAGAGGCACAATTTGTATTGTTTTGCAAAAGGATATAAATCGGCCTGTTTCATGTCAATTTTTAACTCTTGCATTGTTCTTGAATAAATTTGAATCAAATCCGGCGTTAAATTAAGATCAGCATGACGTCAAAAATTAGAACAATATGCTGATTTGTGTACTTTGTGATTTGACCCTAATCTGTTGCCAAACTAGGGTTGAATTGTGAAGCAGTTAAATTGCAAGATACTTCGTTAAATTAAAAAATAGCAATGCAAAAATTAAAAAAAGTGGTCAAAGTTGGTCAAATTGGGAGGCAAGGCTCAAATTGCAAGTCAACCTCCCTGCAAATTTGACCATTGAATTGTGGGGCAGTTGAATTGCGGAAGGTCAAATTGCAAGGTAGTACCTGTACAGTATTTCCTGGAGTATTACGCTGCCACAAGTAGACCCTCAGCTAAATTTTTTGGCACATAATTCGCCCGAAAATCCATCCAAGACAAGCACCCAAGTTTTTTGTTTTGTTTAAAATACAAGTAAGCCTCTTTTTTTCTTAATGTTGGTGTTTAACTTGATAACCATTTGAATGTTCATAATAACCTCATGGATTTTAGCAGGATAATATATAAATTCTTGATAATATGTTTTTCCTACAAAAAGTCCCTAATGTGACTATCATCCCTGATTTCCTGATTTACGTTTTTAAAAGAAATCTGTACCCGCTTAGCACTCGCACCCCCGTTTCTTCCTCAGCAGTTTGGCAGAAAAAAGGTGTATGTGGTATTTGGGTAAATTTGGAAATTTAATTTTCGCAAGCGATTTATACCCGAAATGAAGAAAAAACACGAGTTTTCGGTCCATTTTAGCGGTGCTTCTTGAAAAATACAAAAGCTCAGGAATTGCTCAAGTGGACCCAGCGTTCTCTGGCCTCTTATCCCCAGCGGCTCTCCAAAATTTTACCTTCAAGTCCATCGTGGAATGTGTCTTGAATTTGATTTTTTCTACTTCATGGTGTTTATTCCTTCGGGCTTTGGAATCACGAGAGCGGGAACAAGTGCCACTTTTGGCTTTGATTTTTATTTCTGCGCACACGTCGCGTGTGTGAGCAGGAAGCCATGCGTTTTATAGACGAATCCAAATGTTACGTGACCGAAGATCGGAGAAAGGAAGGGAGAAAAAAAAAGAGGCGTGCGTTCTTCCACAAGTGATGGTTTCCTCGGGCCTCACGTGACCTTACTTCGACCAGACTTGGCTTCTGGGTCACTGGTGGCCACCGATTTTCTCCTCGCGCTATGCATGTGACCTTTTGCGCGGAAATCTTGCGACAACAATCACGGGGTTAGCAATCAAAGTGATCGTTTACAAAAGGTCAGGTATCAAGGGCGAGAAATGTGTCAAAATGGAGTTTCAGTTAGCTCGTGATACGCATCGCGAAGGGGGAATTTCTTCAACAATTTTCTAGCTGAATTCGAAAAACTTATCAATCGTGATTCAGAAATCATAAGCGTGAGGATTTTTTCAAGGTTGAAACAATTCCTCGCAAAAACCTAATCACAAGTTAAATTTTGTTATTGCCAGAAGCTTGATGATTTCTTGAAGATTGAAATGCCATTATCCACCAGAAACCCTTCAGAAGTGAAATTTTCTTCGCGAAGAATGCATTATTCAATGCTTTATGTACCGTAATTCTCGAGTACTTTTCGTTGTCAAATGATAAATTGAGGATTATTTTACTCACGAGAGGTTTTCCCTATATCTAATTGAAAAAAAAGCATTCCACTCGGATATCAAAGCATTTCCTTTGAACTAGGTGGCCCTTTTTAATGCTGGAATTCTGTGAGATAATTACTTCTGGCAGAATGCAATGATCGACTCTCTTTTTATATGGAAAGTATATTTCTCTTTATAGTGATGCGTAAGAATGCGTTGATCATTTTAATCGTTTGATTCCAATATTTAAGCTGAATATCTAAGTGATGATTAATTTAGGCAGAATGCGATGATCGAGATTCTTTTTAGATGGAAAGTGAACATTTCTACAGTGATGCGTATAGGAATGCGTTGATCAATTTATTCGGTCGATTCGAATATTTAGGCTCATCTCTGCTTTTTAACTTTCGCTGGAGATCAAATTGAACGCGATCTGAGTTATTGTTTCCTTTGATCCAACGAAAAGCCGAGCGATATCCGAGGAATGCGCGGCCTGACAAAAGGTCGCGGCCCGGATGAGTCAGAAAAAAAGGGGGGTTTTATGGGTGAAGTGACCTGACCCGATGTGACACGAGCAATTCTCGTCGCATCCCAAGCTGTTGCGGTTACGCTATAAATTACCATTTGCGTCGATTTCTGGGCCAACGAGAAAGTCGGGATGAATAAACCACGAAACGGCTCTGATGGGGGGTTCGTAACCGAAACCCACGATTGCCAATGTCCTGTGTTCTTTTCACGATCTCTGTTCAGTTAAAGCTATGAAAAATTACAAGATGCTTCTGGCGATGAAAAGAGAATTGTGCCCTCTGCGAGTTTTATTCTGTGTCAAATGTTTCATAAATAAAATAACAACGTGTGCAGCATGTAAAGCTATTTTGTATCGGTATCCGAAACGTGTGAGATGAAGTGAAAAAAAATTTTATATCTTGGAATGGGTTTCTTCCGTAAGTTTAAAGTTTTGGGAATTTAACGGCACTATTCACTTGTCATCACAAAGTAGGTTTGAAATTGTATTAGCTAGTTTTTTCTGCTATCATATCTGAGCTGATAAAGAATTTTAGTCCACCAAGCTTCAAGCATTAAAAAAATATGGAAGTTTTTATTTCATGCTGTCCAACGGAAAAGTTATGCAAAAAGAAAATCTGCGAGAAAATCTGTAAGAAAGTATGTGCATGAGCATGCTTCGGTTCATCGTGCCGTACTTATCTATAGAATAACTAAACTTAGTAGGAATAAGATGGAAGAGCACTGATGTGCATGTGGAAGAAGAGGAAAGCATTTACGACTTACAGCATGCGTTTCCCTGTCCGAAATTGTCCATTTATTTATTCTAATGGACAAGTTTCTCAATTTCCGCACAATTGTCTATCATTTCCATTTGTTGATTGCATAATTTTTTTCCGCTGTATGCGTGTAAAATGACAGTGAGTCAACTCAAGTTCCCAATTCAGTACTGTACTTGGTGGTTCCTTCTGTTTTATTTGAAGGTTCTGCTGAATGGTTTTTCACTTCCTGAAGTTATGTGAAAAATTTTTATTGGCTCTGCATTTTGGATTAAGGAACATATTTTTGGTATAAAAGGGTACCATTTGTCCTTTTTTTTAAATTTGACTACACTCATCCAGCTTTTTTTATATTCCTTGGGTTTACATAAAGACTGCACGGAATTGAAATTCTTGAAGCATCTTGCATCATCAGCTTTTTTAAATTGACAATTATTAGACTGTACAGCACCATTTGTGCAAAAGAGTAAGATGATTCTGGCTGTAGCTTTCTTTTGTCATTTGAGAGGTATTAGCAAGATTGTTTCATTTGTTTGCATTGGTAATAAATCCACTTTCACCAGCATTATATGCATCCTCTTTGTCAAAGAGACCCTTGATGCTGGACACAATTTTGCAGCCTTCAGATACAGCCTGTACATACACTTGTGATGCAAGCCTAGTATGTTGTGAATCTTCTTGATGCTTTGTTTGGAAAGCTGACAAATTGTACAGATGGTACCTTAAAATCTGACCCTAATCCATCGCCAAACTAGGGTTGAATTGCAAAGCAGTCAAATTGGAGGACACGTTGTTTTATTAAAAAAATTTATAAAACAATTCCAAAAAATTGGCCAAAGCAGGTTGAATTGTGGGGCAAGGGTTGAAGTGTAAGTCAAACTCCCTGCTAATTCAACTGTTGAATTGCAGGATGGTTGAATTGCGGGAGGTCAAATTGCAAGGTACCACATGTGTTGTGGAAGTATGCCATGCCCACTGCATCTCTTGTCAAAAGTGTTTCACCTGATTTAATATCACTTCATCATAAGTTGCACATCCATGCTTTTAATTAACCTGGCTGATCCAGGTTGTCAAGTCATCCCCAAAAACAGCATTTTTTTCAATTTTAAAGTGTTTTTTGTCTTGAGATAATCTTATTGTTCTCACTTGAATTTCACTCAATATGTCCCCAATGCATCTTCTGACAGTAGTTTCTCACATCTCAAAAACATTCACTTTCAATATTTTGTTGACCTACTTTAGAAAATGTTTCTCTCTGCATGCCCATATTTCCCTTTACAATCCAAATTTTGAACTCAAGATTCATAAAAAAAAATACTCAACAGACTTCTAAAGCGCAATTCAAGTCTAAAATGCAGGAATATTAAGAGGAGCCATATGAATTTGGGTCTTGATGATTCAGAATGTTTTTGACTAGAGCAAGCTTTACCTTGTCATTATTGGAACACTTATCAACTGAGCTGCTGGGATGAGAAAATGGCATGACTCATGCAGAGAGGTCATATTTATGCAAAAAAGGCCATAAAAGCGCCAAAATTCCATGCTTGAACCTTCTGCAGCAAAGTTGGAATATTTTTGAAAAATGTTGTGCCCATGAGCATTGAAATAAAACAAATCAACTGATAACCAAGGCCCAAGTCAGGAATAAGTCCAATATTTTTTCTCTGCTGGCAGATATATTTTGCTCTAAAAAAAGGCCTTGTTTGGTGGCATTTCTTCTGTATTTCCTGCATAGGATTAGCATTTAAAATTTCTGAAAACAGAGAGGATTCACTCTTCCTGGATTATCCCAACTTGGCCCTTTTCATCCCAGGTGCCTTTTTTGACTTTGATGAAAACTGAAATGCAACTTTGTTTGAGAAAGGCTGATGTATACAAAGAATCCTGATCTAGGTTGAAGGATGCCGTCTCCATTTGAGGGTTAAATCATGCTTCCAAAAATACTGTACCATAAATTTGTTTAAATGTTCTGGAGCTTCTGAGTGGAACAGATTGCCCATAGAATTGTGAAGTAAATTCTTGCATGATGCACTTTCTTTTAAACCACGTTAGAAGGCATTTTTGTAGACAATGAATGAGTGGCACTGAACCTGGCGTTTCCTTGAAAATACTTACGGGAAAGGCTTGTTCCAGTAAATTATGTTGCACTAGTGTGAGGGTGACACTCTAAAATGGAAACTAAATGTTTTTACATTATCTATTGAAAAGTTTAAAATAAAATCAAGTTTTCACCTCGTGTCTGCAAAGAGATCCTGGCCCAGTCACGTGACAGGAACAAAGAGGAAAAATAGAAATGAAAACAATCCGACTTTCCAGTATCGACGTCCGCGATTTGGCAAGCTTTTCTGCCGCAACGCAAAGCCCTCGTTCCACCCCGTGTCAAATCGATTCATGCCAACCTTGGAAGTACAGTACCCGAAATGTGTTTTGGGAACAGCAGAGAGCTGTTTTCGAGGACCAAAGAAAAAACAAAAACTGTAGATGTCATTTTTTGACAGGTTTCTTCTGAAGGCCGGCTTTGAATGGTTCCGAGTATGACGCGTTTGAACTGGGGTATCCTTGACTGCTGCTTCATATTTATTCGTCTCGTTTACGAGCCATTTGGGGGTAAACAGTATATACATGTTTATGTGCAGTATATCACAGAACTGAAAAGAAATTCTTTAAAACGAGGAAGGTAAAATAATTTAAAGCTCGACGGGACTTTTTCCAGGCCTTCTGCCGAACAATTTTGTGCATTTTCTATTCAAGCGAACGCCCAATTATGCCACGCAAAAACCTTGAACTTACCAACGCTATTAAAAAAAATTAGTTTTCAAACATATGAGAAATAGAGGCAAATTATTTACGTTCAACCAAAGACTCGACATTTGCTATTCAATGCACACTTTTAAAATTGTAAATTTCGTGCGAAAGAAATCCAGTTGCATTACATACCGTACTGTCAGTAGGGGAGGGACAATTAGGAATTTTTCACAATAAGAAATGAACCCCTTCAAGAATTATCATGAGTACCATATTAATTTTAAAATAACTTTAGAAAATTCCCCAGGTGTTTCTTTTCGTTGGTCAATTTTTCAGTTTATTGCATTTGTTGTATTTCTCAACGTGTATTTCAAGCTCATCTTCAACTATCGTGAATTGTTCAAACAATTGAAGAAGGTAGCATTTTGATCAATTGAATGATCGCAAAATTTTTGACCACTTCATGAAGAAACAACATTTTTCATTAGAATTTACTGAGACGTTCTTCCGAAGATTTTGATTTCTTATGAGTCAAAATCGGAGCGGAGAAAAGTGTTAACGTCATTAAAAAATAATATTCGGGTACTCTGAGCTGGAAATCTGGGACAAGAGGTATGCAATATCAGAATGCGGGTTAACCTCGCATAAATGTACTTTTATTCAGAATAACTGTACTTCATCATGCTTTGTTACAATCTGTTCGCCAGAATTTTCTGATGATGAAAAAATGTCCAAGTTAACCGCTGCAAAGACAAACCAAGACTTTCGAGTGTATCCGATTCTGGGCATGTTGAAGCTCTTTAGCAGTTTTTTAGATACAGTAGTGCGTATTTCTGGAAATACGAAGTTCTTTTCGTATAGCTTTAATTTTCTGAAACGTCTTATGCAGTAATTTCTATGATATTTGCGAGTTATACTTGTGATAATAATAATTTCAAAAGAATGTTTTGCATATTTTCACGACAAAAAAGTCACGATTCCCAACGATGCTCCCTCGCCGTCATTCTTTGTATACAAATCTTCTGTTTTCTGGGATTCATCAAGAGTTTAATTGGTGTTATCCTTATTGGGAGAAATCAATAAAAGACTCTGTCGCGACTCAGATTCGGATCTGAGTTGCTAGGCAAGAAAGTATCGTCAGCGTTCTGGAACGTCATGGTGCAGGAAGCAAAAGAACCAGTATTGTTAACCTGTCGTAGGACACTCATAATATTTTGGTGACATTGGTGATTGGTCTTTTTAGGGAAAAGGAAAGGTGTATGATTAATGGACAATTCTTCTAGTAAGGTTTCCATTTTCAGGGTATTAATTTATTAGTCCGTGTGGCATTTGGGAATCATATCAATTATCAACTCCACTACCTTTTTAACAGATGGAGACGACTCACGTCCGTATCGCATCACGAAACTGCGCCAAAATTCAAGGCTTGAAAATAAGTCGCCATATTCATTTAGATTTTTCAAGTATGATGCATTTTTGGTGCAACGGTAAAAATCCTCAATCACTTTCCTTTCTCGGAAATTTATCTGCGGCATGGAACGGAGCTTTTTCTTTCCGTGTTTTGGCATTCGAAAAGCTGAAATCCCCCATGACGAAATATGTATCGGACTCAATTTCCGAAGTACATCTCCAATTCACGCACGGTACTTTCAATATGTTCGAGAGGCGAACTTGGAAGTGAAAGTGATTGCGAGATGAACGATTTTCAACTCCTCGAATGACCTGGGCATTTTATTGTCGAGGAAGCAGAAATGGTCGAACGTTTCAAAATGCTGAAAAAAATTGAAAACTCTTGGGCAACTGAGCAAATTCTGACAGCGATTTTGAGACATGCTGCCTTGGGACGAATGCAAGTCTACTGAAAAATTCCACACTTTTTGCCTGATCCGCTTCTAACTCTGTGTCAACCATTTTCATCACTTTTTTTTGTTTTTGTTCACGTGCCCCTAAAAAAATTTAATGAATTAAACGTGGTTGGAAAGTGAGAAAAGTGCGGCAGCCCACGGAATGGATTGCATCATTTATGAGTTGGTGCTTGGTAGTGGCATGAGTCGTGCTTGCGCCCTTGCCAGACGAGATGAACCCAGATGATAGGGAAGAGACCCAGATATTTTGATCAGATTGACAAAAATGGGTAACGCTTGTCCGGTTCGAGTTGGATGATTGTTGGTGACGAAACCGGTCGCGCGGAGAATAATTGAACCCATCGTTTTTCATCCCGTTTGTTGGCTCCGCTTTTGAGTTATGTGCGCTCGACTGCGGATTGACTTGTTGTTGTTGTGCGGGTTCGTCTTGTTAGCAACGACGACTTTGTTGGCTCGGCATTTTATCGCGACGTCCCTAATTTATTTTGGAATTGCGACCGACTCGGCAATAGACAGCTCGATTACCTGCACACGTTGTGTCGTCCAAGAACTCATCCGTCTTTCTTTCTTCCCCTGTGATTATTGCTGCTGGGAATGAGATTCAAGTTCATTTTCCCGCAAAAAAAAGCTGCAGTAAATACGGTGAGATCTTGACAAATGAAAGATTTGACTTAGGGGAATTGAAAACTTGAAAAAAATTGCCCACACATCCTGACGATCTCTGGATAGATACCCACTCCTCAAACATTTCTACAAAACTGTAATACATAATTTTTCTATATTACGATATCTCCTGAACCAGTTGAACCATTTACATTTGCAGAAGTTGAAAGTAAGGATCATCACGTTCCCGAGTGAAATCAAGAAGTGCTAGCTCCAAAGAGAAGAAATATTTTCTTTTGCTCAGAACAGGCACCGAACTCCTCTCTGGTGAATTGTATGGGTGATACCAAAACATTTTCTCAAAACCTTCCCTGTATTTGAAATTGAATTGAATTGAACCTCTGCAAGTTGAACTTCAAGGAACCGGACAAAATATTTCGGGTCAGGGAGGTTTGGAGTTGGAGAAACATATATTTTTGTTCTGGGAAAAGGAAGACGAATTAAAGGAAATTGTAATTTTTAGCATTTCAGAACTTAAACTGCTTCTCGAATTGAAATAAGGCTGCTGAACTTGGAGGCAAGGGTTCTTTTCCCAATTTGTCTATAGCTTCCTTTTGAAACACATTGTTACATTTTATTGATTTTTGTTATCCTGGGTAAATAAAATACTAGCTAAAAGGCTGGGCATGCAGAATATTTGAGTTACAGATGTTTGAAGGGGAAAGCCTTTGAGTTAAGGATGATTTTAATGCTTTGCTTCAATCGGAATTCAGACAGGGGCTTGAAAAATTTTCCAATAGCGAGGTATGAGTTATTGGGGCTCAACTGAAATTTCATGTTGACGATTTTGGTGTGTCTACACCTGTATATATCCCTGTGTTATTTTGCTCTGAATTACCGCATGTTTTTTTTCGGGTTATTATTTTCGGTGGGAAGAACAACCCCAAAAATAGGATTGGCTCGATTTTTTATGCCAGATGCGTTTGACCCGACTGATGCTGGCGAGATCAAGAGTTGCTCCGATGCCTCAAGGATCGGATGATTGTGGAGAGAGGAAAAACATTGGGTTGGCCAGACATCAGCGGTTGGTTGTTTTTCCTGGGCATTGATCGATCGTCTTCATGAAGCAATCCGAGAGATACAATTGCCGATCCTATACAGTGTATATATGCGAAGGATTCGACGCCGACTTTTACTCAATGTCCGATCCGAGGGCGTTTTGGCCTCTCTTCGCGTGCTTCCCACGCACTCGTGTTGAGGTGGGACCCACGGGGTGTTTCTTCCTTTTCGACGGTGATGACGATGAGCTTGATTAGGGCCATGGTGCACTGGTGATGCAGGCCGAACTGGTTTCTTTTTTTTTTTAGGGTGTTGGTGGTATTTTTTTTCACGTTTTAATCGGTTTTGGGGATCGATTTGGGACACGTGTTTGAAACTAATGTCGTGGAAAAAGAGTGAGTTCAGCATCAGCAGTCGACACAGATAATTGCGAAATTTAAGATGCTTTTGTGGCAGGAAGAGCTAAGCAAAATTGCAGGCATAAAAACAAAGAATTTGTGCGTCCGAGGCACGCGAAAAGACGCAGTGACGTTTTGGCAATATTATCGACGGTAAGTTGAACATCAGATTTTCAAAAATTTTTACTCCACTGCTGTGGAATCGAATTAAAATTAAGAATGTTTTTTGAAATCTTCGGAAAATTTAGCCAAGATTTACGCGATTGCGAGGATTTTCTCCATATTGTTCAAGTGCTAAAACTGCGTTATAATTCTTTGCCGAAAATTCCACCTGAAGCTTAATGTCGGTATAGCATTGCACTCTTCACAGGAGAAACCCACGAGCAGACAAAACTTGAAAGAAAATTCCGTGTAAAATGAATATTAAATTTTTACGACTTCCAGTAGCATGGAAATATTTCGACATTCAAACGCAGAAGGCATTAGAATACGAATTCGACTCAGCAGCAGCACTTCGGCAATTTTCGGATGACTGCAAATTTAAGAGGAAAACTTGCAGTGTTTTTATGAATTTGAAAAAAATATTTCATCGGCTTGATTTAGAATCCTAGTGTGTGTGGCACCTGTTCTTCTCGTGTTCTAAGCAGGAAATAAATGAGCGGAAACATGACAGGAGAAACGCCGGGATACTCCTATTTAATTACCGGGGATGAGAAACATTTCGAACGCGTGATTTCTCTTCTTTCTCTTGTCTTCGGAATGCGATGTGGGGATCACATCGATCTTCATTCGAAATAATTTCTTGTAGACGCGTCTAAAAAATATAAATTACGGTTTTTTTTAGTTCGGCCAGTCTACTGTCATTTTATATCCTATAGGCAAAAAGCAAAAAAATTATTCGATTCAAAGACCGAACGAAGTGTGTCATTGTACTGTGTTTCACGCCACATTTCCTTCAATGTGTGAACATCTCCACGGAATTTCGTTTAACGAAATAGTTTATTTGTTTTTTTATTAAACCTGGTTCATTATTACGGTATATACTTGTCTAATCTGTATCAAGGTGGAATGGGTCTAATATTTTCGTACCTTCAGGCGTGGTCACTATTTTCCTTGTAATAAGTTAAGAGTTTGATCGATTCCTCGCTTTCACCGTTCGCAGACCTGGTTTTATCCGAGTTTTATCCGTATCTGAATTATTTTCCCACATTTCTCAATACCTCAAACTACGGAAGCATTTGAATTTTTCATTTCCTCGCACATTCCGGCAGATAACGCGTGAGCGGGTAATCACTGTATTGTGAAAGTTTTCAAGTTCTTTTTTTTTTTCAAGATAAAGAGCGTCGAATAAGTCGAGTTTTGAAGTTTCCTTCGACGGAAATGAGTTGAATGCGAAAGTTTCGCGCATTTGAGTTTCAAAGAGGAATATTTCTGCATGTTATGATAATATTTTCCTCAAGGGTGTCCGAAAAATATCTGCGTGTGCGTGTAAAGATTCGATCGTTCAGCAGAGACTTTCCTCATGACTATATTTTGCACGCAATTTTAATGAATATATCTTTGGCAGGCCATCAAGGCATGTAAATATTCATAAGAACCTCATCTGCATTTATATGCTTCTTTTAAATATTCTCGATCCCGTGAAAATCCTCGTGAAGAGAACCAACCATTTACACGAAAAGCGAAACATCTGCGGAGATTTCTGGAAAGGAAAAGCTGAGAAAATGAGAATTCTCGCACATATTTAAGCATTAGTAATGGTTGAAAATCCGCAGCAGCAAAATTGACAAATCATGGGTTTGATTTCTTTCCCGCGGTCTTTCTGACGATGACGAGAAGCTTTGCTTTTCGCTGATTTTGAAAACTGTTGAAATTGAGTTCTTGAATTTCAAAGAGGAATATTCTCGCATGTCATAATCATCATGAAGAACATATTTGCGCAGTATATAGTTATCGTTGAAAGTCCACGGCAGTAAGATTGACAAATCACACGTTGGATTTATTTCCCCGCGTCTTTCTGAGGATGGCGATGAGAAGCTTTGCTTTTAGTTCTTCGTGGTGTATTTTCGAGACGTCCTATATTTAGCCCGCGATTATTTCACTGACGTCAAAGAAGCAGGGGCCATTATATCAATTTGCTGCTCGAAATATACCCCCATAGCCCTGGTCGACATTTTGTGACGAGCCTCATCATCAGTCATATCCCTGCATTGCGAACAGAACCCGTCTCACGATCTGCGATTAAATGCACGAAGAAGACGAGGATATTAGCGAACCTTGAAGAAAAAAAAAACAATAATGAGAGAAGAAGAGAGTATTCGGGGGAACTGTTCTGTATATTGCGCGACTTGTCGCTGATTACGGTTATTAATTCTCTCGCTTTCGCTCGCCTGGAAAAGCTCAAGCGTTCTTCTTCTCCTTATTTTGCTGCTGGTGTCCTCTTTCTTGGGACTGGAAACGAGGGGATGATGAAGTTCGTGCCAGGAAGATTACATTGTGTCTGGGCAGGCTCCAATGACAACCGCGTGGCAGAACGTGGGAAGACTTCGTCGGGGAGTTGTCAGAAATGGGTGCGGAACAACTGAGGCTCTTCGAGGGGTCCAACAAATATTCTTGGAATAAGCATTGAAACTGCAATAAGCTGGAAAAAAATTGTTGTTGCGAAAACAAATTTTTTTTTTTGGACCAAGGAAAGAAATTCAGCAATGTTTGATATGGTTTTTAGAAAATATTGGCAGAAGTAACCCTTGGGTCTAACAAATGCTTTTGGAATAGAAACAGGGATGGCATAGGATTGAATTGAAATACAATCAATTGTTCAGTATGAAACATGCCTTGAAGCAAAAAAAAAAAAGCCAGCCTTATTTTACATGCTTTGTATGATAACATTATTTGCAGATATCACCCTTTTGGGTCTAACAAATGTTCTCAGAATAGAAGTTGAAACTGCATACCATTCAGCTGAAAAAAAATTATTGTTCAAATAAACATTCTCTGGAACAATGAAAAAATGCAGCCTTGTTTGTTGTCCTTTTTTATATTTTTTTTTTACAATAGTTAGCCCAGCACCTTTCAGCTTTTCACTCAGAAAATGTGGCACCCATCTTTCAGATTTTCTTATATACCCCATCATTCCCTCCAGAATTCTAAAAATTGGCTTGGCATTAAGTCCAAGGGTTGCCAAAATTTATTGATTATTAATCACGCCATTTTTCATCAATACTGGCCGGCACAGCCTTTTGTTGAAAGTAGAATGTGGCGTCGGTGAAGGCAGTTGTTATACAGTAGTGAAAATGGCGGAATTGCCTGGGAAGACCGGGAAGGGAACCCGTGGAATTAATGCAGTGTCAATTTCAAAAAAATATGAAGGAGAAGCTGGGCTATGCAAGAAAATCTGCAAAATTAGCGTCTCATCTTTTGAGTGAAAATCAAAAAGCTGCCATGCAGGGTGAATTTTGCGCAAATGTTCTGCCAAATACGAGCATCGGCGCGAGATATTATTACCTTACGCAAAAGATTGTTTTTTTCTGGACAATGTACTTGTTTTCCGCTCTTCCTATGCCATTTCGATTTCTATTCCGAGAACTTTTGTTGGGCCCCTTGTACGTCTTGGGCTCATCCAGAGAGAGAGGGCCTCCTTTCAGCACTGTGGGGGACCTAGTGTCTGCACGAACATCTCTTTCTCGCTCTTCACCGTTCTTTTTTCACTTTAAAATTTAAATCACCTGGTGCAGTATTTGACGAAAGAAACCCCTCAATTCTTCCTGTTCAAGACAAAGAACCACTTCAGGGTTTAAAAATAAATGCATTGCTGCCAGCGAGATACATGGGTGGCGACACATGCGACCCGCGTTGGTAACCTCGTTTTTTTTATACAGTATATGCTAAGTTCCTGACTTTTTTTCTATGACAACTTTTCAACGTCACGTGAGGAACTCTGTTGCCTATTTTCATGTGCAACATTCCACTTTTTTTTAACGGGCATTATTTTTTTTACTGCGTTCAGTGAGTCCCCTTGTATTCCAAAAAGGCCAACTTTTTTTTTCAACTTCAAGTTGATTGCCGACTTGTCCATTCCACCAGCACTAATTTTTTTTCCGGATTATTCGCTTCAAAAGGAGAAACTTGATTTTTCGGCTATTTTTGAAAAGCGGTGCATCCCATTTTTAAAATTTCCATATCTAATGAACTTTTATTCAAAAGTATTGTTTAAGGAAGCACAATATATGATCCTCGAGTTGTGGACTTACATAAATTATCGAAAGCAGTTTGAATATAAGCATGCGTTCTGATGAAGATTTGTTGGATTGATTTTTTATTGAACTGAAAATGAGGATCAAATAATATGGCACGCGTAAAAAACGTAATACAGCTTTTTATCTCATTGAGCTTTTAGAGGGAAAGCATAACAAATTATTTATTTCGCCGAAATGTTAAGGCAATTTATCTCCATGCATCTGGATCTAGGAAAATGCAAGAAAAAGAATTTGAGACAGGACTGATTCAAGAGTCAAGACCATCCTTATTCAAGAGAGGCACTATTTGGCAGAAACTTTTTGCGACAGGGACAATGTGAGGCAAACACCGTTTGATACAGAGACAATTCAAAACAGACGTATTTTGAGACACAGACAATGAGAGATTACACGGTTCCGCGCGGATCAGCTTTTTGCTGCTGTTCTGGGTAAGCTTCAAAATTTTACAACGGAACATTTCAATAAGGCCTGTATGAACACATGGACCAAAAGGGCTGATAAGCATCTAAAAATGGGTGGTGATGACATTGAAAAGGTGTCTGCCTAGCTTCTTGGAACCAGTGAACATGAGAAACTGTTTAAAAAAAATCTCTGGTGTGTTCAGATCATTTCAAGTCCGCGCCAAAATGAGTCCACGCTGAAACGCGTAACCACTTATACATTTGAGATATTTTGAGACAAAGACTACTTGACAGAGAAACATTTGCCACATGACTTTCCAGAGTTTCTCCCTGATATCTTATATATTTAAGGTGTGAAAATAGAATAAAAATTTCACTGTTTTCTCAAAAGTTAGGCTGCCAAACTCATATTTTTATACTTAGAGACATCACTTATATATTTCTGTAGTACAGTATAATGAAAGGTGACTCTTTACTTTAGAAAGGTACAATAATGCAAACGTTCCTGAAGAGCGGAACACGATTTACAGAAATAAATAAAGGAACATGAATTCGAATCTCATCGCAATTCATCTTTTTGCAGAATTCGTACCCCGTCCATGTACAAATTGAAATGGAAAACTGCGCGAGATTCGCCGATTGTGCCACAGTAATTTCGGCGGGTTTTTTTTCCGGACATATTTTTCTCACTAGAATTTGTCCACAAAATGCTAGCTTATTGAAAGACTCGAAATTCGTATTCTTCCCAGTTTGCGAAGGTCACAACATTTTCGCAGTGCAGCAATTGAAAGACTTTTCGGGAGAGCTTTTATTGTTCTTCAAGCAATGTAAATGATTCCCATGAGCATTTTATCCAAATGCAGAAGAAGAATCGGCGTTGTTCATTCCATTCGTTTTAGCAATCAAATCCCACTTCGCACACCCCCGGCGATCTCGAATTGCTTGAGCTCATCGACATTCCCATTGTGTTCAAGAGCTTTTTCTCGAGTTGAATCAGAGCCTTTCGAGGCGATCCTTTTCAGGTCGTGATTATCACCTATAATACATTGCTTTTTTTCTCTCTCTCTCTCTTTTTCAGAACGCCCACGAATCAATGAACCGGGTTTGAGTTTCAAGGATTCTTATCGGCGAGAAAACGCGGCGTGTTTTTCTTCTTATACTCTTCTTCGTGATTGTGAGAAAACGGGGCTCGGCCCGATTTCGATGGCTGAGTCGGCACAAACGTGATTCCGTTCTTTTCCCTGAACCGTGGAGTTTTCCTTCTTCAATATTCTGCGTGCGCAAGTTTTCCCCCCGAAAGAAAGATTGGAAAAGCAATCAAGAAAAACGTCTCGTCTCGAAATTACTTCTTCGAGAGCTCTGGACAGTTTTTCCCCCGTTCTTGCGATCGGAATCTAGGTTCCAACGACTTTCTACTCGCCTGCATGTGAGTAAAGTGGAGCAGTGTCTATTTTATTTCAAATAACGCTGTACTGTTTACAGCGGTTCCTGATATAATGAATGTTCAGTACAGTGGGACTCCAAGGTGCAGGATGCTTTGTACTTGGACCTTTGTTCCAGTGTTGTATTATCTACATATGGCAAATCGCATTTTCCCACGGTCTTCGATGCGAAAATGTTGAATAGGTTCTGAGCATCAACAATTGAGAATAAGTCTACCAAATAATTGAATGTAAAATGTTTCCTTCAACTTCAAGATACAGAAAAACAAATGTGCAGAAGAATCCAATGCATAATCTTATCTTTTGGTATCAAAAGTACTTCAAAAACCAACGAACCAGAATATGTCTTGCAATTCTGTGCTCGCAGATGATGGATGAAAGGAGCACAAAATCAACCTATTTTTGATCATGAAGTAGAGCTTTTCCTAATGCGTTACCTCAATTTATTTGAGAGATATTAAAATTTCAAAAATGAACTCATTCAATTTTTCTAGAAAATATTGACAATAAAGGTTCCCTATCTTATTGAGCCATTGGCCAAATGTCAAGGCATTTTTTTTTTGCATTTCAAGTGTCCCAAAGTCAACTTGTCCCATGTCAGGGTGTCCACATGTTGGGGTTTCTCTGTAATTTTTTAAAAATCTACAGCCATTGTACCTACCATTTTTTTCCACTACAAATTATGATTTGCCGTAGTCTTCAATTTGGAATAATTTAATTTTTTACAAATAAGCAAAACAATTGGGATTTTTTTTTACAATTTTTAAATTTTCTATCATGTTCATACAAATTAAACAAATTGGTGGAGAAAAATCCTACCTATTAAGTTTTTCTATTGAGAAGACATTTCCATGTTACAGTACTGTATCGAATGCCCACACGAAAAAATGCAAGTCAAAGGGGGTTTAAAGCAAGACCAACACTTCTCAAAAATGAGTTTTCATCTCAATTTCATTACAGAAAGTGTGCAGTACAGCAGCAGTGTATGAAGTCTGCTGAAAAAGTCCTTTAAAAAAGGTTTTTAACTCAGTTTCATTGTGAAAAGTTTAGATTTCAGATTTTTAACGTAACGTCAAGCAAGACCAGAAATTCTCAAAAATTATTCTTCACCTTCATTTGACTTCAAAAAGTGTGCAGTGCGTCTTCAATTCATGAAGTTTGCTACGAATGTCCTCGGAAATTGCTGGTACCAAATGCAGTACCTCGATTGCTCAAATCCAATTTTAATTTAGAAAATTAATCAAGGATTTCTGCTGGTCTTCCGCAGAAAACTGGCGGCGATTGGTGGAACAATTCCCGCTGTCAATCGTTGTCTGGAGCAGAAAGAAGGTCTATTCGGGTCGAGGACTTGATTGACGGTGGATTTTCTTGCGTCATCGAATCTTCAACTTTGTAAGTACTGGCATTCTTCCATCAATCTCTTCCTGACGCATTAATGCGAGAAAACTGCGAACCTGCCCTTTTGATTAGCCTTCCATCAGCGCATGTTCATCGTATTCGATTTTGCAATCGACTGCTTCGTAATTGAAACGTTATTACGCCTATGATAGCGATGCAGAAAGCTTGACGGACATTTTATGAAACAATTTCCAGCGGATAATTCGACTTCAGGGACGAATATTCTGAACAAGAATCGGTAGGATAATTTGGGCGAACCCGTTTTAAGCGTATTGCAAAGGCTCCATCCGGTTGAGGGTTCCTCTAAAGTTTGTGAAGTGTCCATATTTTAATCGGTATTGCAGTTGAATGAAAAATGCCCAACCATTTCAGACACCTTATAATAAATTCTTTGATTTTCTGGGACTTATTCCTGATTTTTGATCAACTGCTGGAGAACAACCTAATATGTTCCAAAAAAAATCCATGGGAAAAATGTGATCCAAGATGCAGACGTTCCAACTTTGGTACAAGGTCCTTTACTCTAAGACTAATTACACTATTATGTCAACATCTTGGGGATCAACCATGCTTTGTTGGTCCCTCTGATGCGCATATATTTCAACAAGGGGTAGGTGCCCAGCCTCACCCGGGCATAATGAATGAATTTTCACAACTATTTTCAAAAATGTCATTGATTGAAGCTGATTACAAGCTGTGCAGGATTTTCTGGTAATCCTTTTGGCTTTCCATCTACCTGCAATAAATGCTCATTTTCCAATGAATTGCAGTAGCCCATAATGATTGGACAGTGTCAAGTCTGTTTCCATCAGCCAGGCTGTGCAAAACAATTTTGTACTTGCACTTCTGTGTTCCAGTTTGACCAAAGTTCACAAAAATACAGATTTGGCTGAGTGGCCAAAGTTCAGAAAAAATCCAGGGAACTGAAGATCATTGTTTTAAAATCCCCCCATGCTAATCCTATGGCAGGAATGCAGAAAAAATGCCACCCAGCAGTGAATAATTTAAAAAAAAATGAAAATTCGTTTCTGCACAATTAAAAAAAATTCTAATTATCTGGAATTTGGCTCTTCTGATCGAGTAAGGTTTTTAAATTTTTCTCTGTTATCTGTTTCTAAAAATTGTGCAAATAAATCCCGTTAGCCTAACGGTTAAGGAGTGGCTCACAGTTGGTGAATTTGAAGAAAAAAAGAATTTATATGTTGCAAGATTTAAGATTATATTAGCCGAGTATTAAAGTGGGTCCATCACAGCATCGTTTTCCTACTTGCTGCGAAAGAATAACATGAGCTTTCCCAGGATCAAGATTCAAAACAAAAACAAAAAAGAGTGTTCCAACAGCGATGCTCTCATTCCAAAACCCCATCAGACAGCGACGCCGGGGAGCAGCCTACGAGTTGAGATGCATCACGGTCCTCGGATTCCCCATTGTGTTTGAAAGGAGGAAGCAAGCAAGCAGTATAGGAAACATCCTTGCAAGCAGGCAACGATATAATGAATGGCTGCACAATTCCGCAAAACCCCGTTTCAACAGCGCAATGACTGATTCCCCATCTCCACGCGATGCAAACGCGTCTCGAATAATGCGCCGGAGTTAATTGTAATTAGCCCCCGGCGGCGGCGGTCGAGAATCCCGGGGCTTGACGACGCGAGAAGTTCAGGCTCAAATAAGTGGGAATCACTTCAACGGCGGCCAAGAAAGAGTAGATATACAGTGTGGCCTTTGATGTTTGAGTGGGGATGAATCATTCCTGACCTAACACAATAAAGACCGCAGAACGAGCGCCGTTCCTTGAGAGCATTCAACCTCGGAAGCTGCTGAACCTCTATGATCTTTTAGCTGTGGAGAGAACTGTGAAATGCAAAGCAGGGGTCGTCTGGGTGCTATGAAAAGGTTTCCTTCCAAAAATATTGAATTGCCATGGAGAGCAGAAAGAATGAGTTTCAGTTGTACCTCTTCTATAAGTCGAGTTTCTAGGGACCAGGAAGGAAAAAATTCGACTTCGGGAGGTTTTGATTTTTGGAGGCTTCTATTCCAGAGAAAAAAGAAACACTTTTTTGTGAGGAGAAATTGAAATAAGTGTGGGAAATCATGAATGAGGATATTCTGGGCCAAAATTAGCTCCTTAATGAGTTTACCCCTTTTTGAACTTTGAGGCAGGGATTGATTTGCTATTTTTGTCTTTCAAATCCTTTCAAGATGCATCAAATTATTTATTTTAATCAGTTTCTATTTCATATTTCAAGGAAATAATAATCGGAAGGCCTCAGAAAATTTGACTTACAGAGGTTTTAGAAAAAAAATAATTCGAGTTAGGGAGGCTTTTAATGTATCAATTCCTAGGGGCTTCAGACAGGGACTTGAAAAAAATTCGACTTAGGGAGGATTGACTTATCAAGGTTCACCTGTATATAATGGTAGTTATAATGGGATTAGGTGAGCAGTGTAAAAAATTTGACAAATGAGTTTGGTTTGACCATTGCTACAGCATAATACAGTATCTTCTTTTTGTGAAATTTCATTTCTAGGACAAGATTTTCCCTGTATGCCCTTATTCTTCTTATTCTTTAGTTTCTTTGTATCTGAAGCATCTCATGTTTTTCATGTTTCAAGATCGGATTTATAAAAATTGAAAAAATCAAGCATTTATTCAGCATCATTCATCCACACTCTACAAATTAATGGGGGGGGGGAATATACTGTGCTGGTACAGCAGACGACATCTTAAAAATGGAAATCTCGATGGAAAAAAGTGCCAATTATCATGAACTCAGATTAAAATATCACGCCAGGGAAAACGAGGCGGAATTCGTCGCTTTTATCGGGAGGATGTTCTTTTGCGAACAGGTGTAATCTTGAAAGAAAATTACGAATAGAAAAAGCATGAGAATAAGATGAAATACCTTGAGGGAAAAGGACATGCAGAATTCACGTCTTCTCTCGGCCTCAATCACTTTACGCAGTCCCTGGAGAACATTGAGCGAAAAAACCTCGAAAAGACGGAGAAAAGAACACACAGAAGTTCAAAGTAGCAGCTGCTGTTGGAGGAGCTGAAGACGAAGAAGCGCAGCTTAAAGGTCAAGAAAAGATTAAAAGAAAATAAGTGGCTGCTGGTGATAATGGCGCTAATGGAGTTGACCTCTGGGAACTTTGTTTTAGTCCCAGTGACGTGTCGAAATCGACGTTACTTACTGTCACTCGCCGCTTGTACCGGTGATGAATCACCGAATAAAAACGAGCCCTTAAAAAATGGGAAAGACTCGAGTTTGCTGTGAGCCGAATGCGTGTTTGGAATCGTTGCAACTTCTGGACCTCTGGGTTCCTTCATGAATAATAAGAATCCCCGGGTTTCTCCTCCAGTACCTTTCTCCAACATGAAGGGAATGCAATGGAATTTTTCGTTTCCCTATAGCTGCTTTCGGGTTCATCTGAAAAATTGCCCGTTTCCGAAATCCGGACAAGTGATTAATTTTGCTCCGATGCCGAGATTCTTCAGAAGAACAACAAATAAAAAAGAAGCAGCCAATATCAAGCGATTTCGTTATTTATTTTTTACTCCTAGAATCACTGAAGGTGTATATAAGACAGGGCATTTTTTGGCTAGAAAAAAATCTCTTCAGTGACTTCATTTGTTTGATTCCGGTCGTGCGAAAGATGAAAAATGAAAATGAGAGTTCCTCGAAATGATTGAGGAAGTCACGCGTTTCTCGAGAAATCCATCCTTGAATTTCGATTCGTTCTTTGGAATAACTTTCAATCGAACAGTGGAACGAATGGTTTCAATATTTTAACAATAAATCCAAAAATGAAAATTGATTGTGAAGATTTGAAAAATTCTTTCCAGGAAGTAGAGAGAAATGTTGGTGAATATTATACTACATCACGCTTGATTTCTTGAAAGACATATTTTGACTTTCGGTTTGCACACCACGAAAATTGAAGAATAAATTGAAGATTCGGTTGAACCCCGACATACAGACACCCAAAAATATAGGCGATTCGACGTAAGGACATTTGAACGCAAGAAACATTACCTCGAAATCTAGACAATTTCGCAAGATGCGGACATATTCCCAAATTTCTTTAAAATTTGGAATTAATGTTTCTGCACATTTCATGAACAAGTTGAGCTACTTATATTCACAAAAATTGAAGAAAACAATTTAATATAAAATTACTCCATTCATAATCAAGATCAGGCTAATAGTGCGCATCATTTTTAAGAGTTTTTTGTTCGTCATGTGTTCAAAGTGTAGCTGGACATTTTTTTTTTCATTGCTTCTTCATATCCTTCTGATGCCAAATTTCGTTTTCTGTATTGTTTTCTTCAGAAAAATTTTCTTTGGGGTCTGTATTCCCAATTTTGATAAACCATAAAATCCATTTTTGGATCTCTGGTTTATCAAAATAATGTAACCTGAATAGGTTCCTATTGAAGTCCATGGGAAAGCATGATCTGACTTATGTGTGCTCCGACATGTGGACAAGGTCCAGAAACCAGTTATGTCCGCATTTTGGGACCCCACTGTATACATGCATTTTTTCTAGCGATTTTTTTTTTCGCCTTTCTTGGATGCTATTTCTGTTGCATTAAAAGTTGGAGGAAAAAAATCACCGACAAAAATGAAGTGGAAGACAATCTGACTGTTTACTTCCAAAAAGGACACGGCATGTGATCTGTATATAGAGTCCATAAGATGACAAACTTTTGCTCTTTCATTTTGTGCTTTCCTCAAGTATGCGGTAGAAAAAAGAAGTCCAAATTTGCTCATTCGATTATTGTGGCCTGTTTTTTGAAGAGAAACGGGAAGTTGCATTAAAGACCATGAAATCTGCGCAACGACGGAAAGCAATGCTCGTGATGAGATTTCTGGAAAGCTTTTGTCCCAGAGCAAAATTTTTTTGCGCTCAGAACTTCATCCTCGCGTATACCCCAAGTACTTTCAGGTGCCTCGCCTTTTTATTTTTGAAAATAAACGGAGAAAAATTTTGGGGGAAAACATTCCAAAACTTTTCACGGTGGAATCGATTTTCAACTCGTGTTCCGCAGAAGATAATTGAAAACATACGGATGAGCAAAAGCGTTCTTCCTCAGGGAAGGGAAAGCCCTGCGTTTTCCCAAGAGAATACATTTTTTTCGATTTAAAAAGGAAAATAAATTTCACCCGAAAAGGAAATCTACTTGAACGAAGAAACGGGTTTTCACCGCGTTCCGTAATATTTACGAACATTCTGTACAGTAAATGCATTGCAGTTTTCTCATAAAATAAGTAACTTTTTGCCAATCCAAGGGATTTCAGTTTAGAATCCTCTTCATGCGAAAATTACGTGTTCAATTTATACGAGCTTTACTGATTTCCTCCCCGCAAAATTCAATTAATTTATTTTTGCTCAATATTTCACAAATTGCAGTTGCCCAGAATTGATTACGGTATCGTACACCATTTCCTGGAAGTTCTCCGTTTAACCGCGTTTTTAAAAAATATTTTAAACTCAAACCTTCTCCAGTAATCCATTAAATCATGAATATAAGTTTCAAGTTGTCTTGAAGGCCCAGCACCGGCAACTTCGAGTTTGAAAAATAAATTGGATGCAAATTGGGGAATAGACAATGTCAAAGAGCTCTGGGAATGTATTTTTCTGAAATAAATGAAAGGGATTTTCTAATTTTACAAGTAAGCGCACAGAAAGTGCACATCCCTGGCGAAATTTGAAAAATCAAATGGATAAAAACAGCACTATTACTTTTTTTTTGTGCGTGATTTTTCTGCTAAAGCTGAGTGAAATTTCCGTTTTTTGAATTTCCTCGCATAATTTTTTACTGCTCATAAAATGTGCAGCTATTTTCTAAAACCAAGAAATTACAAACCGCGTATAAAGAGGAGTTTGAAAAAGTGAGACTCGAGGTAAAAGTGGCAGTCGAAGGACGCATTTTATGGCACAAGTATATGGAGGGGGAAAAATCCGTATAGGAACAGCGTGGTCAGTTATTGAGAGCAAGGTGATGTTTGAAGTGTCTTATCGTAACACAGCTGGCACTCGGTATTTTCCCGCTTATTTTCTTATTCTAAAAACGGATCACGAAATGGTTGTGGCTTTGCAATTACGAATCGTTCGGAACATGTACTTAATTCGGCCGAGTTTCTTTGGCAGCGAAATGTTTGGGGTCGACTTCCTTCCGGCTTTTTATTGCAAGAAGCGATTTGAATGCCATGTATGAAATCAAATGCAGATTATTGAATTTGCATTTAATTTATTTTCTCGGGGGGAGGTGGTTGAATGAACCACACCCCGTATGATATGCATATGCATCTTGAGTGCGGAAGTCATGTTTTCATCTTTTTCGATGATGAAATATTATCAAATGGCTTGAGGCCCTGTAATGCGGTTGTAATTTACCTTTGGACCTTGTTCATATATACCAGGAAGTCGGCATTTTAGATCATATTTTCCGAAGGACTTAAAAGCGAAAATTTTTACTCCCTCGTACGTTTTGGCGCAATTTTGGAAAAAGCTTCGCCAAAAATTGAAAAGAGAAATTTCTCAGCCTTTGTGCGCAAAGAATAATTTTGTAGAAGAAAATCACACATAATCTACTTGTTTACTATAAGAAGGGGTTCAAAGAGCAAAAAAGCAAACATGCTTCAGCTACACTCTATATGAAGGGGATGAAATAATACCTCATCTAAAAAGACTAAAACTAGATTGTTTTGGATTATAAACTAGAGCACTTCTGATAAATACGTGTACAGTATTTTACATTTTATATAGTAATAGCTCAATTTGTTGAAGATTATGCACAGAAACTTTTAAAAATATAAATGTTGGCAAAATGTGAGTATATCGAAACAATTTCTTAATTTCAGGGCTCTTTTTCTTTTAGTTTTAAGTTTACATAAGCTGGATCGTCTATGTGTTCGTTCTTCTTCAATTCAGGGCTTCACTGTGAATACGATTTGAGGATTCAAACTGCATTGTATTTTTTTAGGCAAACGCCGTTATTTTTGAACATATTTTCAAGAAAAAAATTGTTGCACTTTTGGAATTCAAAAATCTAAACTTTTGGAATTCAACGTACTCCTGAAATAATCAGAATAAATACGGAAAATTAGATTTTTTATCCATGTCCCATGGATCTGAAGATGTAAATTCGATAGTGAAACCAAAATGTAACCACGGGGATTAATTGCAGTGCGAATGAACGATTGAGAGACGTCTGGTGAACCATTTCGAGACAATCGACTCCTTGAAACCCTTCATAATGCAATGTAGTAGGAATAATGTGCTTTGAAAGGAAAGGAATGACTAATTTGGCTAATGAACCTCTGCCACTAAGTTCAGCTTCCTGTCAACTCATTCCAGAAGCCATTTCAGGACCATAATATCACCATTTACAACTTCCTGCAATTCTTCTTTCTGTCCCACAACAAATCTGCTGGTTTTCCCAAACTGAAACACCCACAACTCAATTTTTCCCCTATAATCCATTAAAATTTCACAAATTGCGGAACACCCTGAGTGGTTCACTTCCCCTGCTGTTAATTTTTTTATCCAACCAAAATTGCAATATTAACCATTTAAATTTTCGTTGGGAAAATTTGTAATCTGCGTTGAAAAAAAAACAGAAGCAGCCCTTTATAAGAAATCTGTACATGACCCAGGTTCTACCCATTGCGTTCTACGCACTTCATGAAGAAAAGGGAAAAAACCAAACGTGTCTAAGGGTGTATAGTAACTGTGGTTTTGACTGTAATACAGCACCAGTTTACACGTATTCGTGGTCTTGGTCTATTTATTTTCCGCACAAGATCGGGTTGTTGACCGTAACTTTCAGCCGAACAAAGAATGCGAGGGAATCAGCGCTTCCAGCTCGTCCATCTTTGGTCCACAAAAAAAAAAGCCTCGTTTTTTCGAAAGAAAATTGAAGTGGCATCGAGTCGCAATTAGGCGCAATCTCATCCTTGCCACTAATACACGCAAGGTGTCAACCACGCCTCGTCAGCAGAGCGTGCGACTGCTGAAAACCAAGCTCTTTACTGCTGCCCAATTAAACACCCGTCAAGTGCAATTTCGCACCGCGCGGCGCTAATGAGAATAATTCCCCTCACTCTCGAGATGACTCAAAAATAAGTTATAACAATGTTCTTTTTTTTGGGCTCGCGGACCAGCGAATTTCAAGAAAATCCTCCGCAGACCGGCGTATTTTCATTCAATTTTCCGTGGACCGGCAATGTTCCGCAAAATTTTTGATGACCAGCAGAAAATTTTAAAATACCTGCCATACAGTCCACAGAAGAAAAATTTTAATGCGAAAATCAAGTTGATAACCTGTGAAGCAGCTATAAAGTGGAAGTGCCTTTTAAATTAAATTTCAGTTCCAATTTCAGGTATACAAACTTTGCTAAATCTGGATAACCCTTATCCCAAGTCAAGTTGAATAAAAGTCTATAAAAATAGGATGCTGGGCTAGAAGAAAGATTTCTCAGGTTCAAAACTGGAAGTAACTTTTTTCAGCAGTTGAAAATATGTCTAAATCGTTATTACGAGAAAATGCAACACTTGAATTTCTATCAGACTGGCATTTTCTGTAAAAGTTTGGATTGCAATTTCAGACTTCCTTTGGACTTATTATGTGCAAGAAATTTTCCGCGGACCACGGATTGGAGAACACTGCCTCGTAATGCAGTGAATGGTTAAATCTTTTTTTAATTTTGCTGTCCATGATGATGTATAAAAGAAGGACACACACGACTGTGTGTTGTGAGACCCCCTTATGGGGACTCGGATAGGATTGAAAAATGCACAAGACCGAGAAGATGGAGGAAACGAACTGCGGAGCGTGTCGAAACCGCAATTAAAGCCTCTTCAGATCGTTCTGGTCTGATTCGCTCTGGTCTTCGGCCGGTCGCCGCACCTGAACTCGCCATTCATCTCGCCCCGAATTTGGTCTATCTGTGGGAAAATGTATCCCCCTTCTCTAGGTTCGTGGTTCAGACCAGGGGTCATTTCCCGTCTGTCACATCGTGGGAATAAATGGGAAAGAAAAGGGGGTTTCCTACAAGAACACGGGTTCTTAGACTTTTATTCGGTAAAATCGTGTCACAAATAGTTCCTTGGGGACCTAAGACAAATTTGTCAATATATATGAAATTCATCGTTCTTTCAGCACATGTGAAACTGAAATTTTGTAGAAAACAGACACAGCGGATGCTTTAAAATAATTTCACCACAGATATGTGAAGAATTGCTTACATTTTCAGCTTCCTTTGATGAAATCATGGAGAAAATTTAAACTGTGGAGTACAATTCTTCTTCAGACGTTCCTTTTTTAAATAAAAAATTCTGATCTTGCTGAATTATGAGCCGAAGGAAACAGAAAACATTTGGAAGAAGAGCATTTATTCATTAAGAAAAACTGTGTTTTCCCTGAATTAGAGGAGTATCCTTCCAAATATGCTTTTCTTTTGAAGTCTGAGCCATTTCTATATTAGAAACTAGAGATAAAGAAATTTTGATGTGAGCTTCATGCTTTTTATAAAATTAGCATTCATATTCGTGAAGGTTTTTCAATTATGCTCAAGTTTCGTATTTTCATGTTGCACCAATTATTCAAAATGCTATCACGCATAATCAAGAAAAAAAATCGTTTTTTGCGAATCATATGGGAAGGTTAGTTTGTCTTGAAGGCGTTCTTATTGCATTCAACCTAAGAAGAAACTGCTGGGACCCTCAAGAAAAATCGTTATAATGGGAGATTCGTTGGAACGAGATTCGTTGTACCGGAATTTTACTGGAGTTTCTGTTGCGTTGCGAATTACCTCAGGTTATTCGCTTGTAATCAAATTTTGCAGTCTGGAAAATTTTTCAAAATCGAGATCATCTCCTGAGACGTTTCATATTTGTTTTGAAACAATCAACACAGTGAAATCGAAGTTTCCGTATAGTATTTGCTGATACGAGAGAATTTCTCAGAAAATATACAGTACTGTACATCCCAAAGTGAAACTTAAAAGTAAAAACTCAAATGAGAATCAAGGTTTCAGTTTCCGAAACCACTGATTTCTGAAACAGAAAATCGTCAAAAAAGCTTCAGTGAAATTAATTTTCAGTGAAGTCAAGCTTTCAGAATTTCTTCGAAAAATCTCAAGTCACTTGTAAAAAAAAAATATATATATGGAAACTTATCCTGCATGCTTTCTCACATTTGCGCTTCTTTTCTTTATTTTAAATGGTCCTCAGCAATGTAAACATAATCAATGACAAGCTTAATTTCAAGGATGAATGTACATATCTTTGAGACTCTTGATGTTGAAATTAAATTTTTCGTTGCAAACCTCTGCCGCCATTTGATCTAGAACAAATTAATTGTGTTAAACACAAAAATCAAATGAATAAGTTTCATTGCATCCATGCGATGAATACCCACGAAAATGATTATTAAAATGAAGACATATTGCCATGAATATGAGGAAATCCGCCTGCTTGCGATATATGTACGTTTCACATGCTCAGCTTATTGTAAACCAGTCGGTAACGGGCCTCATAACGTAGGTGCAACTGCGTCGTTGAAAATTTCTGGGTCGGGAAATTAAATCCAGCCGTCGTAAAACGCTGCTTTATTACACTATTAATCCCGCATGAATCGCTATGACTTTTGCATCCTTTGTCGGAAAGTGCGCTGATTACTAATTGGGAGCCAGGAAATTATCATTGGACGGACATCTCGTCGCGGCAGTCAATCGACGAAACTCGGATGGTAATGAGCAGCAGTTGCTTTGACCGAGAAAAATTATCTTCATCCTTGAAAAGGGGGATATACCCTGCTGAGATTTATTTTACTGAAGGCACACAAAAAATAAAACGTGTGGTTGATCGGGATCTATAAATGCATGTGCTGCCCAGTGTTTAAAATTCAATCGGTTTTTATCTTGACAACCGCATCCATCGCGAGTTTCCTATCTATCGATTGCGTCACACCTTGGTCCATGATGGAAGGTTTACAGTGAGACCGCGACATGCGGACGATTCGACTTAGGGACACTGAAACTGGAAAAAAAACTTAACATATCTGATCGAACACTTGAAATGGAGAAACTGCCAACCTTATCCATGAAAAAGCAAGAAATTTTGATCATTACATTTTGAAATTTCTGGAACAAATGGAGCTGATAATATTCACAAAATTTGAAAGTACAGTAATTTTCATCAAAAATTCACTCAAATTCATTGATTTCGTGCTTCTTTTTTCAGAGTTTTTCATTTCATTTTTACCGTACAGCAGAATCTGCTTTTCTGCTTTGCTTTTTTATTGAATTCCTTTTGATGCCATAAAATGATATTCTGTGGTTTCTTTCTGCAAAATTGTTTTCTGCATCTTCAACCCTTGGACAGCAGAGGGTTCCTTTCCATCACGTAGAAAAGTTGGGAATTTTTGGAGATTGCACATTTCAGTGACGTTATTGGTCAAACTGAGAAGGCCTAATTTTGGAAAAATCTGGGAGGCAAATTATCTATTATTTTAGGAATCTCCAATGCTAATCCTACGCTTGGAATGCAGAGAAAATACCCCACATTGAGGGGTTTTTTAATTTTTCATTCGAAAGTGTCCAGGATTAGTAAAAAATATTGGACTTTTTCTCAATAACTTAGGCCTTGGTACAAATGTTGGCTTTTCTGAATTTTCAGTGCTCATGAGCACACAATTTTGCTAAAAATGTCCCGGAATTGACACAGCACAAGGGTTACGTAGAGGGAAACAAGCTTTATTCAATTTTTTTGGGTTTCTTCCTAATTTTTATGAACAGAAGAACTGATTAAATATGTTCGCATTTGAATTTATTGAAAAATGCGATGCGACATGTGGACACTACAGCATAGGGACAAAGGGACAAGCTCCAAATATGTCCGCATGTCAGGGTCCCCCAATGCAGAGTTTTTTTTCTTCAATGAAATCTGATGATCATCTTTCCAAAACTTTCTGCTTCTAAATTATTTAAAGATTTGGGTTTTCTATATATATAGAACATGCCTCGAGGCAGAAAGCCCTTCATCAACAAGAAAGAAATATATAACCCCGAGATATGTTGGAATTGGAGGAAGAGGTGCTGCACGCGTGATCCACCCTTTCTCGCCAGGGTGAAGAGAATGACTGCTTTATGCCTGGTATGAAACCCCCCGAAGGGGATAATTACTGCAAGAATCCCTGTTCCCCTCCGGACCTCGAAGGCGTGGGTAATGATTTCTGGATAATGAATGTGGTTCGGTACACGGAACGGGTTTTCGCCTGCGATGCGTCGTCGGGCTATATGTGGAGGTCGTGACTATGGTTCCAGCATCAGGTTCTCTTTCTTTTTTTTTTGGAACCCTCTTCGGGGTTGTTCCGGAGGTTGGAACCCTTTATTTATTTTTTAATAATTTTTTTCGTACGTGAGCTTCGAAGTTCTCGTCACGCTTTGACCATTAGCCTGCGAAATTCCAGTGATAGCTTCTTCCTCCGGGATCCCTACTGCGATTGCTGGCACTGATGGATGTGCAGAGCAAGTGTTGGGCTGGCAGCTATTATTTATTCAGCGTTTTTTCCAAACTGAATTTTGAGTTTTTGCATTGTGAACGTGACTCGAAAGTCACGTTTTCTCTCGAAGGGGGGAAGCACTTTGCAGAACCTCGCATAAACATCATTCAATATATCACTGGGATTTTCTCCGCACGCAAAGGATCGTTTTACATACATTTTCTTGAGTATTCCTACAAATCACTGGCATCAGTCGCAAAACGCACTAATTTGAATTACAAAAACAAAAAAAACGTGCGAGTAATTGTTCGAAAATAGAGTCAGATTCGCATTAATGTGTAGTTATCAGAATCATACACTGATCACTGATTACAATATTCACGATCTTCTCAACTCATCCTTCACGTTTCCAAGTTATAATTAAATAATTATGGATGGTGATAAAAATTAAATGAAAACGTGACCATTCAAGAAATTAATCCTCGACAAATCTGGTAATTTTCTCTCCATTTTCAAGATAATAACGATGTATCACCTGATATTGCGTTTTGGTACTATATCCCTTAAATACTTTCCTAATCATTTTTACGAATAATCGCTGAAAGGAACATAAACAGAGAGAAATAACAAATTGCTGCATAATTTGGTAGCTTTGTGCTACCCGAATTTATTTTGAATGCATGAAGAAATCGGTTATTGTCTTGAACGAATTTCATCAAAACGACATGGCAGTCTCAATTCTAAAAATGGTTAATCTCTATTTCAAGTCTGTCACGGCACTGCATTCTATTTCAATGTCTCTCTCCTCCTATTCTATCATTGAAAAATAAAATGAACTGGCCCAATTATTCTACCTCATAAAAAAATGTCCGGGCACAATGTAAAACGAATGACACTGCATATCCTACAGATTCGTCAATATAAATCATTTCTCATCAGATCGCGAAAAAAAAATTCGACGCTTCTCGGAACCCGTAATTAGGTCAATTGTGGAGGTGTTAACAAGACGATATACAGAAAATGAAGCCATTCATCCACACTTGCGAGGATCTTCCCGACTGTTGAATTTGATGGATCCTTTCCTTGCCCCCACACCGAGACAATACTCGATTGCTCAACGCGGGACGCGTGGAAAAATCGCCTCTTTTCGCATTGGAAACCCAAGAACGCGCGCACGGACGAGTAGGAGAATTAATCGCAAATGCCCACTGTTGTGAATGGCAAACAAACCGAACAAATATCAACGGGAAAAAGTGAGAAGAAGAAGAAGAAGAAGAAGAATGAGCAGAAGAGTATGCCTCCCGCAGTTTCTCTCAGCATGACGACGCCTCACGTTCAAGGAAGGGAAAGTTCACAGGCGCAGTTGGAATCCTCAACCGACGAACACGTCGTCACCATGCAGCAAACGGCCATAAACAGATCTTGAAAAATAAGAATTTTTGAAGAACTGCACGCTTGAATAAACCACACAAAAAGAAAGATGGGAATCGTAAATTAGATTCCAAACCTAGAATGCTTTTCCTCCTCTTCTCCTCCTCCTTCTTCTTCTTGTCAGTTGTCAGCTGCCCCGTGGCGTGATTTGTTCCGCGACGACGATGATCCGTGCGGATCATCACGCAACGCTTTTTTGCCCACCTGAAGCGTTCGCTTCGAGGCACACTGTGCATGTATATACATTCATAAATGCGTGTGTGTGTGTGTGTGTGTAAATAATGCATATAATCTCAGTGTAAATTTTGATCAAAGCGGGGCACATTATTCAGCCTTGCTTACATGACGAATGACGAAATTCCTTACACGCGTCATTAGCGCCGCTCGGAAAAAAAAAGAAACGTAATGTGTGCCACCATGGTTTCACGGGCTGATGTGAAACTGACGCGTGTTGAGCGGATACCCGGTATTACGACTCGAGGAGACTTTTCAAGGCCGCTCTTTTCAGGAAAGGAAATGTTCAAGTATATTTGCTCTTTTGGTTTTTTTTTTTTTTATCAGAGGAGTGGGGGTGTATCAGAAACATTTTCACTGCCGACTCAGTTAAATGGAAAATTAGCGATAAGCTAATCCAATCTTTGTTGGACTGGGTATCAGTTTTTTTTTTAACCTTTGCGGGGAGTTTTTGAATTAATGCCTCAAAATTTGAATTAGAATTGCAGTACTGTAATTTTTAATTTCATCAGGAATTAATTTCATGAAGGAGAAAATTGTTCCAGTTACCGGACATGATGGTCTCTTGATTCTTCTATCTGAGCATGATAATTACTCATTACCGTAATACAATTTCAGCTTCGTAGCTTGTAATTTCAAATTTGTATAGTCATATTCCATGACTCAATACTATGACCTGAACTTGCTCAGCAATTTCACTGACTCAAAATTGCGTTCATGTTACTTTGTTTATACCTGGAATACCCTTCTAGGTGGTTTTCCCTTATTTTTTTAAGTATGTTGAAAGAAGTATGAATTAGTGACTGTACGTGAACTTGCTGCATGCTCCTTTCAATGACTTTTGCTTCATAGAAGTAAGGAGATGGACAAAGACTCCTGAGTGTCCCCTTGAATATTTTAACGAATCCGCAGAAGAAAAATAGAATCTTCAAATTCATGCAGTTGCTGCATGGAAATATTGAAGAATGCAATAAGTAGATCTGTTGATTAAGTGGATGTTGTTCAACCATTCAGAACTGGAGGGTACTTTTTCATTGCACCGCAGTGCCAGGATATATTTTTGCAGGATTGTCCATTTTGGTTTGACCAACCGTCACCAAATTGGCACCAGAACAGAGCAGCTTAAGCTGGGAAATATTTGGATAAGCCAGGAGGGGAAAATTTGAAAAGTCCAGCAGACCACCAAGTAGTTCCAATGGAAGAGAGTTGAAATTTGAAAAAAAACCTCCAGCCTTGCGAAAATATTTTTTGGCTCTCGGAATACTTTTTTTTTTGCCAGATGAAAAAATATTTGGATATTTCCTGACTTGAGCTATATTTGCCTGCGCAGTATTTTTAAAATTTAAAAATGTATTAGTGGAGAATTTCGGTGAAAACATCATGACACTGCCACCAAAGGGTTGATTCAGGAAGTTGACTAGACTTATCTTTCCTGATAGTTGTTTTGGAATTACAGTATTTCTTTTTGAAATTCCACATCAATGTCCGAAATATATACAGAACTATATTTCATCAAGGATTTGTGAAATTTTCGTGAATTTAAGTAATTTTTCCTACTGGTGACGGTAAACTTAGATTCTCCAATATTGGCGAGGAATCGTCAGTACTTCTTAGATGAAATACATGTACAGAGTTTTATTTTGCATCAAGTCTCGCAAAAAAAAAAGAAAAAGAATTGGGTTAACTTTGGGGAATAAGAGATTGAACAGTGGTAATCCCAGCACAGAAATTGTTAATGTGAGAGTAGAAAGAATCAAATTTTCCTCCATCCAGAAAACTCTTGAGACATACCCATCATGATCTCCACAGCAGAGAAGATACGGGGGTTGTTTGTATCGAGGACGCGAATGTTACTAACGAGAAATGAATGACAGACGGGAGGAAAAAGTTTCGCTGTCGTACATACAGTCACTGCTTGTGGGATATTGAACTGAAGAAAGGTAGGAAAGGAGGATCATCGAGAGAAACGGAGGCGAATGCGTCTTTCGTAACGTGATTACATGCGCGGCTTTTGTCGCACACGTGTCGGACATTGGTGGACCCCTGGCGTCATCAACTATCTGCCAAAGTTGCGCGATGAGACTCTGGGGAATTGGGTTTCCCCCAAGTTCCAGAGTTACGTGAGAAACCCCGTATTTCTTGGATATACAGCCTGCTGATATCGCTGTGGTTGTGATGAGGGTTCGAACCACAAGAGCGAGTCCTGATGAAAGCGCGAGTGCCAATAGAGCGAAGTGCGCAAAAAGCACGAGAGTCCCTCTGGTGGAGTTGCAGTATAACCATCAAACAGCATTTGCTTTTTGTTTCTGCACATGCTCTTTAATTCTTGAAAGAAAAATTAACTGCAGTATTGTGATGATTTCCGCATTTTAGCATAGGCTTTAAGTAAATCATTAAGAATTTAGATGTTCCCAACCTGTTGTCTTGTGGACCTGTGCCAGTCTGCAGACGTTTTTCTCGAGCCTGCATGAAATTTTCTTGAGTGAAATGAATGCATCTGAAGTAGCAATGAAATCTGCCCTCTTCATGTGGAATTTCAAGAAGACAATGACAGTTGAAATTCTCTGATGAAGAATAAAAGTTAGATTTTCTCCCAATAACAATTCAGACAAGTTTTCCCCTGCTGAAATAATTTATTTTAATTTGTTATGCTGAGGAAATGTTCTTGAAGCCAAGCTTTCAAAATTTTTGAAGACATTCCAGTATGGGTTATTCATTGGTTCTTAACTTAATTTCTAAAAAAAGCAGGAACTTTTTAAATGCATGCCAGCATACAGTCTTTCCAATAAAACTTGTTCAGTCTGCAACAATATTATGAAATTTTGACAAACTCAATAAATATTTTTGGAAATTTTCCAATCTGCAAACAAAATTTTTGAAAATTTGCTGGCCAGTGAGCCCAAAAAGGGTGGATATCACTCATCTAGACCAATGATCTGCATTCTGTGGTAAACCTGCTGAACTTTTTATTACCTTCAGAAATAAATCATTCAAAGTTTCCATTTTGAAAAACTTTTCTTGAAGACCAGTTTTTTCATTTTCTCAATAAGACATCCCAGTCTAGCTGGTTTCCTTGGCTCCTGAATGAATTTTTGGAATAAAAGGTTTGTTTGAAGGGGTTAGTGGCAGTTATGTTAAAAAAAAGTCCGCTTGTCTGCACAAAAAAAGTGCATGAAAATTCGTTGATCCGCAGCAATGTTTTTGGAAAATTATCAAAATGTTAGAGAACACTGATGTAGACTGTAAATTTTTTGATGGCTGAACAAAAAATAATCCCCCTTTTCTGGATTTTCTCATTCTGAATCGTTTTCAAAACATGAGCAGCACCTCCGAGCGGATAGGATTGGGTTGCGTTTTCTCACCTGCTTGCGTGAAATGAATATACAGTATCTCGTCTCGATGTGAATATCTTATTGATTGATAATTCGGAAACGGTGATTTTGAAGACTCCTTGAGTTAGATTTTGTAATTTTGGAGAGGTTTTGACTGAGTGTTCCCTCGAAGGACACCTTGTGTAACGAATCTTCGCTGACGCATGGTCTTGATGCAATCTTGGAAAGCGGTAACTCGTGTACCGGATGGTGATGATCATCCTTCTCCACTGACATGATTTCAGTGTGAGGAGTTTTTTTTTTTTTTTGAATGGCTACTCTCAAGTTTCCCGAAGTTACTTCCCTGCAACTCCATCCAAGAAATTGCCACCTGTTCCCCCTATTTTTTTCTCTTGGACGAGTTCCGACTATATAACCAAGATTTCAACAGATTTTCATCATAACATCCGGAACAAGTCATATACTTATATACTTGATGGGATTTTGAACACTGATGCAAAATGGTTCTCCTCGATTTAGTGAAATCTTGATTGTAAACTTATTTTGAATTCAGTTACATTAATTTGCACCAACATGTGCAGTTGAATCTGAAAAAAAGAACCTCTATGACTAAAATATGATATTGTAATTCAAAACGAAACGAGAACTAATGTACAGTATTGCTGCCAGCAATCTTGAAGTGAAAAAATGTTATTCCGGTTGAGTTATGCGTTAAAAGATTTTCAAGTTGGCTTTTTACATTCGACGGTGAACTTTATTTCGTTTTTTTGAGAATAAAAAATGGATACCATATATATTCAATTTAATCTAGTACTCGAGCATAAATTTACAATATTTACTCGCGTACTAAATGTACTGTACTTTTTTTCTCAAGATGTAGAGGAAAAATGGGTGTGGATTCATACCCATAAGTGGGTATGAATTTTCAAAAGGTTTTAAAAGTTTAGGTCCGCAATGATCTTTGGTGATCTTTGGTCGTAATGGAAAATTTTGCACCAATTTCTGGGAAAAAAAGGTAATAAAATGGAAATTATGGAAAATGTGGCTGAATGCAGCATCAAATCGCGTCAAAATTTTAATGTGGGGTTTCTCAATTTTCAAAATACTGTATTGCACTATTGAGAGTCTCTAGAATGTGGTGGTTCTTGTCTTACTATGGGGATACAATTATATCAAAAGTTTTCACTGAAAAACCCAGGTGCGCTTCTTATTCGTACAGTATTCGAGTGAATACGGTTTATATTTTATTTGCTGTGATGATTCATAATCTTTAAAATGCGATGCAAGAATGCACAGGTGACTCCCATGAATAATATTTTATGAAAGTCGTGGTGAAGATGAGCACTTTCGTCATTCTTCATTATATTCATTTCGAGAATGTTGGCTGTCTCTTTATTTTTCAGCACGCAGGCGTTTTCACTTATTTTTAAAAACTAATTTTCTAATCGCATTTCGAAATGCACGACTTTCCTGACCGTTTTACTCATTACAGTACTCAAATCCCGATTTAATTTTCTGTGGCATCTTTATGGATATAATTCGAAGAAACTCCAGAACTGCATAACGGTTTCTGCACCTGTGCTTTCGATCCCGTAAGACTCGATATACTTCTTCTCTGCCGGGTACGGTATAATGAGATGTCTGCCACGCTGATATTCTGCGCCATTTCCTGCGCAAAAAAAAAAAAAAAAGAAAGTTGGGTAGAAAAAATGACGGGACACAAGCACCTGGAAGCTGTGAGGTGGTGAATAGAAATGATCGTCATGAGGGGATGATATCAACAACTGCAACAAAATGAAAATAAAAAATATAAAGAAAAAAATAAGAAGAGCTATTGGGAAACTTGGCGTCGATTTTTTTTTTTTTTCGTTTTATCCCAGGGCTTTTGTCCAACGCATGGTTGAACACGAGCTGAAACAAGATTCCGTGCTTCCGACTCACTTCCCGTGACAGCACGCCTTCGGGAAGCATTTGGTAACTTTTTCGTGTTTCTTTTTTATGCAGAGTCACGATGGTCCATTATCCCGCAATTTTTGCATTATTGATAACGTGGATCCCCGGTTCTTTTCGGGTCGGACGAGGATGACTCGTCGTTGCAACGGAACGACTGACCGTCATGAACTAGCTCATTTACTCCGTCATCCCGAGGCTACATTTTTTTGTTTATTCATTTTTATCAACTTATTTTTTTTGTCTTGAATTTTATGAAATCATTTGCATTTGTTCCGGGTCTGATTTTCCCTGCAGAGTTGAGATCGAAATTAGGGCACGCCGTGTCGAGGAAACGCCCTGCTTTCGGCCACAACAAATTCCTGCTCTTCAGGCTAAAAAAAAATGTGGATTTTTAAATTTTTTTTATTCATTTTTTACTGAAGAATTCTCGCATCAACTGACCTAAATGTATTCAAGGACATCAGTTATCCCCGGTTTAAACGGGGATTTTCGACTTCTTCAATCATAGCGTGAGCCCTCTTTTTTTCCTTAGCAGTATATTAGTGATTGCTTGCAGATAGCGTTCCATCTTTCAACACCGCGAATAATCGGTCCTTTTAATTTCATCGAATTTTTCAAGCATTTCGACACGCTTGTGAGTGGCTACATGCTGGTTGGTATTGACAAAATGTACTCTTGAGAATTCGACTGCAATCTCGATGTCCGGCGATTTTACGGGAGCGAAATTTTCTCCGGCTTGTTTCCGCCGAGGGAATTGAAGCAGATGTCGAGAGGAGATCCTCGATTATTCCGTATTGCGCCATCTTTCACGGTTTTGTCAATTTTTTTTAAAGTTTGTTCTAAAGCACTCGAAAAGGAAATTGTGGGAATAGTAGGGGGGGGGGGAAAACTTGAGATTTGTCCATGACGTTGCACTTGCACGTTTGAAATGTTTGTTCAGCTGTCGGCAAACAGTCAAACACACACAAAAAAAGAAAGGCTGTTCAAGTTTGAATATATCTAGGGCATGATTATGCATGTGACTGATTTCTGGGAGGAAAGCAAACATCCCAAACGCGCAACAAAGCTCTGCTTTCCCGAAAATATTCTGTTTCGCGAGGGAAATATTTGAGATTCTTGTTAACGAGGTAGAAAGAAAAAAAACGACGGGTGAACAATTTGACCCTTAGTTTGCTTGGAAAGTGGACCGAGTACCATGTCAACACGATTAAAAGACACAATCATTTGCGAGACAAACATTCATTTTTCTTTCTCAAAAGACTGCCGCCCGCATCTCGGAATCAAGTTTCCCGAAAAAAGTATTCTATTGTACAAGGTTGACCACAAAAGAGCGTCAACAATCATATTTTTGATGCTCGTATCTGCGATCACACCGTAGTTAATTGAAAAACATGAAGGAAAGGCTTATTTCGGACTTCTTTGAAGTCAAACTTGACTCACAAGTACTGTAGTAAAGTTTTTTTATAATTATTATTTTTGAAAAGCCTTCTGTTTAGAGAAAAATTTACGATTCCGAATCTTTTATGAAAGTGTTCCAGTTCTATTGATTCATTTCAAATTTTTCTGCCACCTTTCAGCTTCGAACTTTTCTCCAGTCCGAGAAATGTGAGATAAAGTGGCATTCTTTTCGACTGTTGCAAAAGAAAGTGCAATGTGTAAAATATTTGATTGAATACTGTTTTTGCGTTTCTTACAGGCAATGAATTACAAATTCTGAAACCTTCCACGGTTTTTTTTAGATATTATTCATTGTCATTTGTTTTGATCACGTTTGATTTCTGTGAGATGTATTATTCCAAAATAACGTTCGTCTCACACAATTAACCAAGTTAGTACGTCGTTGCATCTTTTCCTCTTGAATCTCGTTTCAGTTTTAAAATTGAATCAGAAAATGGAAAAGATCGTGGATTTCTTCAGGAGTTCTTGGTGTCTCTGACTTTAGCGACATTCCAAGTGAAATTATTTAGAAGCGTTTTTATAGTAGTGATATACCTTGAATTGCTCACATTTTTTCCCCATCCCGAAAATTGATCTTTTTCATAAAATTTTAGGACATCTTCATTCTCCTGGTAAACGAAGAAATTGATCGTCAAATCAGGAAAAAGGCTAGTTTTCTACTACTTTCGTGGGAATCCTTCATTTAAATCGTCGATTTCCTGTGATTCCGAGCCGAGGTTGATGAGGTTGTTGCTCATCATTTCGCGATTTCGAGTGGAACCGTTGTCATTGTGTCTGCGAAACAAGTGTGAGTCTAGTATATTTAATGACGCGTCAATTATGAACGAACCGCTATAACATTCTTGTTAATTAAAAGTGCGCGTCAAGTTCAGGCATATATCCGGAAACCGTCGCATTGAATTCGCATCATTGGAAAGGAGCAACGTTTAATTCGAGATGCGTTATCGAGTTGCTATTTTCCGAGTCTCGAATGTGGAGGTCAAGGGACTCGGTCTTTGTTGTTTTTTTTTTTTTACTGCCGCGGCTCAGTTGAGAGAAGCTGTCGGAATTACGCGAAGCACGAGCATAAAAATCTCGGCAAATTAATGAGATAATTAAAAGTTTAAAAGCCCGGAAGGTGAAGTGAAGCCAGGAAATGCTTTTTTTTTCTTCCACAGGCGAAAAAAAAAAATGTAGAGCCGATTTTTCCTTGACGTGGTCTAATTTACGGCGTAGTTGGCTTACAGTAGGAGGCCAAGAAGGAAATTCTTCAGAATCAACGGTTTTCTCAGAGCTTCCATCAGTTAATGAAGGTAGATTTCATGTGAATATATCTTGAGGGCTTATTTCTTTAAATATTGAGATAGACTTCATTTGGAATGAATGAATGTCAACTGAATACCAATATTGTCATTGAGTCCGGATGATAATTACTTTTTTCATTCCATATTTCCATACATTGAAAAATTTTGAAGATCGATGGAAATGAATCTTCTCCGCATTTTTAAATTTCTGGGTTTTAAAAAATCAACTATTCGAATCAAATGTCATGCGAGATGCTTTTCTTCATCCCTTTTGTATATCTTCAGTGTTGAAAATTGAACAAAAGTGAAAATTCGTAACTCGTTCGAATGGAAAATGTTACACAAACTAATGTCAGATATGCTTATTTTTTTAACGTTTCGTAATTGATCACATGTCGATGTTTCCCATACTTCTTGACAATAAAAAAAAGCTGGAGGAAAAAGCCTTTTCATATATCAGAAAAGAAAGTTTGTGGCATGTAAAGAAAACTAAATTGTAAATTACGGAAAATTGCCAAACGGAAAGTGTGATCATGAATATTCAGCGTTGCCCCCGGATCATGAATTTTGCACTGGATCATTTTTCTGTCTCGTGATTTTCGCCCGAGTAGTTTTTGTTTTTTTGATTTTGTTTTTGTGCATGCTGAATGATGCTCTTTTGATGTTGAGCGTAATTCTTCCTGCCGCGGACGTGACTGAATTATTGTCCCCCGTGTGCGAGTATAATCTCTCGTAGACCATCAATTTCCTTTTGAATAAAATGGGGATTTGATAGAGATATTCCCTTCAGCGAAGATGTTGATGCAAGTTCTCGTCTCTGATGTGCTCCCTGGCGAAGACGAGCCTGTCTCGGTCGGGTTGGATTTCTCGTCGTAAATCCGTGTCCGAAGAACTGAATCTCATCGTGGAGGTGTAATCAATTGTCGATCGGGGCCGCTTCTTATTTTCCCTCAGCCCGAGGCGGTTTTCCCCGCGAAAACGCGTCTAATATCTGGCTCGAAGGTACATCTGACCCTTTTTCATGATCATCACGCTTCTTCAACAGACGAGTCTTTATATATAGAGAAGAAGACGGAGAAACAAAAATAGGATCATAGGTTTATTTATTTATTTTTTTTGAGTTCAAGGAATTTTTCCTTCATTCCTCTGCTCAGAGCGTTTCATTGTTTCATCCGTGGGGGTGAAGAAAACAATGCTCTATTTCCTAGCGTGATTCCAGTCGGAGATCCGTAATCGGTTCCGCCTTTGTTTCGTCCTAATCAAAGTACAGCAGGAGCGAACCGGGTTAAATCCTGGATACACCTGATCGCGATGACCAAGTTGCAGCGGATTCTTATGCTGGAAAATCTACAAACAAAGTATCGTTTTTTATGCGGAACGAAGTAAAATTCAGAGGTACAGGTGAACTCTCTCGTCTGCAACAAAATGTAAGGGAACAAATAAAGAATCCTTGTTGAGAAGTTGGAGACATACCCATTGAAAATGTGGGAGAAAGCGCTTTTGGGATCAAAAATAAATTCGTTATACAGAAAAAGTTGTTTTAGAAAATCTAAATCTTTCTATTTTATTTATTGTGTTAGAATATATTGTTATCTATCTATTGTTTTAGAAAATCTAAATCCTATCTTTTCAGAGAGACTCCACCTAGAGCTTCAATTAATCAGTAAAGTTTAACTTTGGGGATGATTTAACCCTGACTTATGGGTGATTCAACTTGGAAAGTCTTATTGAAACTGAGAAAATCTGCCCAGAATCCGGGAAATGTCTCGAGATATGCACACTTTTCCGAAATTTCTTGAAAAACGGAATGTTTTCATTTTTTTCTGCATTCTGGTGTCTCCTGACGAAACAAAGCTTTTCATATTTTAAAAAGTAAAAAATTTAGTAGATTAAAAAATTAATCTAAAAAACCACATTTTCAAAAAGCAAAAAATAACCTTAAATGTGGTGCGCATCTATTTCATAGAAAGTTTCAGCTTGCTAGCTAGTCGAGAAGTGAGCAAAATTTGAGTTGCAAAATTTGATCCAGACAAACAAACGGACAAGAAAGCAAGTTAATAAAAACGTGTTAAAATGAATCTCATTATTCCATTACTCCAATTCATAATCAAGAACAGGCCAATGCATGTTTATATTTTCAGAGTTTTTCTTTTGCATCGTGTGCGAAGTATAAGCATGAGTTGTTCTTGTTCTTTGATTCTTGAGCTCCTTCTGATGCCTGAAGATGAGATTCTGCGTGGTTTTATTCTGCACCGATAATTTTTTCATAAGTTACAAACAATTTTCATTGCATTTTTTGGGGATTTTTATTCTCAATTTTTATGCACAGGAGAAACAATTAAATATACAGTATTTCCGATTGAAGTCTGTGGGAAAACGTTGGGCAAAATGCGGACATTCCGACAGAGGTGCAATATACAAGCACTAATCACGTCCGCATCTCGGGGTCCCACTGTAACTGAACTCAGCTTCTCGTTTTTTTTTCTCTCTCTGTGTGGCCTGGGGAGCCCTTCGAGGGGCTCCGCGTGCTGAGAATAGAGAATTTCAGGAGATTAAAAAAGTGTCCCTTTGTTTAGGCCGCAGGTCAGGGCAATTCCAGAATGCAGTTATACTGTTGCTCTCTCTCTCTCATGTGTAGCTATTAAGGCTTTAAATTTGAGAAAATAAAATCGAAGAGCCCGAGAGGAAGCCTGGAATAAATTCCTGCCATCGGCGAAGGGGAGGCTTTTCTTTTTATCCCGGGTTTTCATTTCATTTTTCGGCACCTGTGATGGCGGGACTAGGAAACGTCATAATTTCGTTGCCGAGAGGCCGCTATATATAGCTTCGCCGAACTTTTCCTCGGGGCTGCTCTGGGGACAAAGTTTTCGAATAAAATATTCGGGATGCGATTCGATTTTTACGGCTGGTCGTGCCTCAGGGGGAGGGTTGTACGGCCTATTAAATGCTGCAGCAGAAATTTTTCCTGATGGTGGTCCCCTGCGGCGATTGCTGTGCTCTTCATCCAGGCTCCTTCTCCTCAGTTTCTTTTTTTTTTATCTCGCCTGTTCCTGTATTGCTTCCTGATTTAGCGTTTACACCGGCACTCTCTACTCTGAGTGTCCATTCAGTCGTTCCGAAATGTGTCCATTCATCACGGGTTATACTAGCTTTTTCTTTTTTTGACTCACGTCCGAGCTTCCAGCGCAATTTCAGAGTCCAGCTAAAAAAAATGCAATTTTAAAGGCCCATTACATATATGTTTAAAGGTGGACTCTCTGAAGGACAAAAATACACCCATAATAGGTGACCATATGAGGAGAAATCCCTTTATGGGCCAACAAAAAAAGCGTTAAGCGGCGAAAATTTCTGTAATAAGATCGTTGTAGTACACTATACAGTCCACCTGTACTTAATTTTTTCAAAGGCTGCTCCAATAAGTTTGGTTCATGGAATTGTTACTCTGCTTTTCCTGATTTTTCCAATGTCTTTTATATCTGTGAAAATTTGTCATTTGTTTGATTAGGATGTTGATTGTCATTTTTTTATGCGGTCTGCAAAAATTCCACTTTGATTTATGTTAATGTCGAATATTTTTTTAGCTGCCTTACATCAGTGATCATGTCCTGTACTCATTTGTCTATCTATATCTTGGGAATAATGGATGGGTTTCATCATACGGTTTTAGTTTTGGCTGAGTCCAACTCAGTAAGACTTTAGGTTAGCTCAATAGTACCACAATATACCGTATTTCCCTGAGTACCACACATCCTCAAGTAAGGTGAGCACAGGGGTTTTTCAGTCGGAAATTTGGCTAAAATCGTATACTCAAGTAAGACGCGCACCCCAATTTCTAGTGAATCTAAAGCCACCAAATTTTGAAAACAAATTCAAAAAATTTGACTTTAGACATGAATTGAACAAAAATTGGATCAATTTTCAACTTTTTCAGTACAAAAAGTTTTATTGTTACATTTGTTCAAAATCTCTCCATTATAATTAAGTATAATGCACACATAACTTCCAAAGTTTTCTTTCTTGTTACATTTTTCCCAAGTTTCTCCATTATAATTAAATAGCACACATAACTTCCTAAAACTTCTTGAAAAATTTGTACCCACTTATGGCGCGCACCCCTTTTTTTCTTCTGAAATTTGAGAAAAAAGTTGCACATGATACTTGAGTAAATATGATAGATGAGGAAAGTTGCTTGAGCTGTAAATTTGTAGATTTCAACGTTATGTTCTAGCAACTTTGTGTTTGAATAGGGTAGGTTTAAGTTGTCAATTGATTGTGTCTGTATTTGTTCAAAGGTAATACGAAGCGAGAAAAAAATTGATGGCCAGGCGACATTTATAAAAAAGAGAGGGGAAACCATAGTTTTTGAATACTGTATAGTATAGTGGTTGTTTCTTTTATGCTTCCTCTCTGAAGAAAACATTCACATTCACAGCTGGGAAAACTTAACGCAGTAGGTGGATAACTTTTCCGTTTTCGCAGCGCAGGCTTATCGGGACTTCCAAGAGGGAAATTAAATCGAGTAAACAATCAATTTATCCCTGGTTGAGGACGTACAAAGGAAACTCTGTTGTGAACGCCACACGATGAAGAGTCGTGTGCCAAGTGGCGTCATTGCCTGCGTGTTGATGTTTTATGCATGACTTACCAAGGGGCTAATTAACTGCATGACAAATGCGTATTCATCTGAGGCTCGTGGCGTGCGACTCCGTTCGTTCCGAACACCTCATGACAACGCTGAATACGCCAGAGTTTCCGGGATTTTCTTTTTTTTTTTTACAATTTTGAAGGGATTTCACTGGAAAAGGATTTCAGTGCTCTTCAGAAATGAGCCTGTGTATTAGACAAGCTTGGCTTGATGCTCACTTTAGAATTTCCTGAGGATGAAGATGCAAATTTGTGAGCCTTGAACCAATTTGAAACACTATGCAATAAATTCGCATTACAGCAAACTCACAGAGTTCAGAAAATTGTATACTGAATAGCTTGTTAAATGAAATTTCAAAATTTTAATGACTGGAAAAATAGTTTCACGTCAGACCTACCTTTATAACTGATTAGATCATGTTTTTTCTCTGGAATCCCAAGATTGTTCAATAATATTTGCAAAACTGGGTGATCTTCTGAAAGAAAAATTAGCTTCAATAATGCATTCCATCAGCTGCACCAACCTCTTCATGCTGGGAAGACATGTGAACCATTTGGAAGCTTTCATAATTGCTGCAAGAGCCAACCATTGGAAATATCAGACTATTCCTGAATTGGTCAGGGAATTTTTTACCTGAACAATCTATTGAACATTCCTCAAAAAGTTTGTCATACAAGAGGTACGTTGCAATTCAACCTCCCACAATGCATCCATCCTGCAATTATATCAAATTTGCTAGGAAGTCACCTTGCAATTTGACCTGCAGAGAGATGCAAAACATCAACTGGAATTTGGAAAACATTGCATCTGAGATAGTCTCCCAATTTGACCATGTTACAACCCAAGACCAGCCATGGAGTAGGATCAAATTGCAGGGTATCACATGTGTACTGGAATTGGAAAGTTTGCTTGCTATCTAGTAGAATCTGAATATATAATATTATAACAGTCCCATTATAATAAATTTTTGATCAAAATTCACTTTTTGGGGTCTCTGCGTAATAACCATAATGTTGGAAGTTCTTTCTTTTTATTTTTACAATGAACCTGTTTTACTGGTCCCAAGCTCTCAACATATTCATTCTAATGAGATTTTACTCTAAAGAGATTGCTTTTACATATGTAATCTGTGGGCTTTTTGCTGGAACAGGAGAAAATGTTTGTTACATTGAATAATCAGTTACAACAGTACATGTTGTAAAAAGATGTTACTTTATATTTAGGAATGTGCTTTTAAAAATGCCCATCAATTTATATTTTTGGAATGCTGCGCTTTGATGCCTGATATTTCAATGCAACAACAGTCATGAAACAGCTGTGATACGGCTCCTCAGAAGTAAATCGCGGAAATTTCAGGACACGTTCCTGAAAAAAGTAACCTTGGTTCGCAACAATGGTGAGCCTGAATGTTGCCTATATACATTACAGCACAGCATACTGTACTGTACAGTATAAGGTATATTCTCGCTTTAGCTTCGGATCCCCGGGAATAAACAAGACTGGCCCAAACCGAAGCCTTTTCTCCTCGCCGTCTTTCCCAACAGAAATGAAACCGAGAAAATTAGTGTTACGGCCGCTATATTTCTTCTTCATCCTCTTCTCGGAAAGACCGCCGGACGCGAAGGTACGAAATAAAAATTGCGAACCTTCGGATGCGCCGGGTAAATCGAAAGTTTTTTATTTTATTTTTATTTGCCGCGAAAAGTTCAAATCGTTTCCCGAACGAAGCGAACGATAGCATTTTGTTACAGCATTTAAATCTCGTAAACTTTTTGACTTTAAATTCTAGAAGAAGGTAGATTGGTGAATTTTTTTTTCTAGTTCATACGAGTCTAAAAATAATCTGTCTTCGCTAAAAACTGAAGTGCAGAAAATGACGACGTTTTCCACGCTTGGAGCCGTTTCAAAACGGATTTGGTTCGAGGATTTTGAAGCTATTGCATCCGTCTCGAAGAAAAAAAAAATATATATTTATTTCGAAGGTCTTCCAGCAAGTATTATTATTGGAAACCCTGCCTTTTCTAGACCTATGATGACCCTTCATTACGATTTCAACGCAGGTTCTTCAAAATAATTTGTGTTTAATGACCAATAACTGTATTGAACTTCGCTTTTCTAAATAAATAAACAAATGAATAGTTGAAGGAAACGAACTTGGTGAGTGCCCCTCTCTCTCTCTCTCTCGCTCTTTCTGCTTCCAAAGGGGGGGTCGCGTGAAATATCGCCAGGTAGGCAAATTGAAACAAGCTGCTTTGTTCTCAGCCTCCCTGGTCGGTGTTTCGTGGCCATTTTTCTTCACCTTGCCGACGACATGGGCCTTGGCATTGCATTTTGCGGGGTTCCGGCGAGGGATTATAGCCAGCTCGTTTATGGGTTCTCTCCTCCCCCCGGAGAACGAATGAAACCAACTTCTGAGCAGCGCAATTAACGCTGGCTACAAAAATCCTATGGCTGGTCGGTTATTTCCCTGGCGAAAGCCTTCGTTTCGGTTCAACGACCCGAATTTCGCCTAATCATCCCGACCTACATAGTATATGCCTTATTACTGCTCGGAACTCAAAGAAGTGTGGTGAAATGACATGATTGAAGGGAGAAACTCCAGGAAGGCCCGAAGACCGAGTATTTTATAAAATGACTACTGTACTTTTCTTCGTTTGCAAGCTTAATTTTTTTTTTTAGATATCCCGGTGGAGGATTTTCGAGGATTAGACGCACTTTTTTGGCTTGAAAATCCAATCCGTTGTTCGAGGGCGCTGCTTTTTCTTTGTCGTAATATGCTGTGCACTCTTGAAAATGGTTCAGTTAATTTGAGGTTCTTCGTCGAACTTAACTTTCCGGTTCAGGAAACGAAAATTTTGTCCTGACACTCCTGAGGTCTACTGCTGGAATTGGTTTCAGAAGCACACTAAAACAGCTGAAACTCGTGGACGATGGACTAGCACTTTTTAGTAACGAAGACACAGCCATGAAAAAGATGGAACGATTGCGGCTAAAGTCTAAACGCCTTTGATTTTCAAACTGGATCACTCATATTATTATCCGGAAAAATGAAATACAATTCACTCATTGTTTTAAAATTTCTTTAGGTTCTTCTCTGTTCTGCCTCATTTTAATATTCAAACTTTAAAGCTGGATGGTTAAAAATGCGACACTACTTGAGCAGAAATTCGCTATGAAACGCGTGGCGAAGCAGGCTTGATGGTTCAAGCATTTTCGGATTGAATCAACTTCAACAGTTTTCGAAAATATTGCAAATAGCGTTTTATTCCAGACTGAATCTTAGTCAATTAACTACAGAAATTTGCTTCGATTTTTTAAATGAAAAAGTGTTTGGCCTTGTCCTGCATATTTATGAGTATTCAATATAAGAAATGTTTTTGAATGTTGGAAATAAATTAGCCCAAAAAATGATAATTCTGGCAATGGTTTTTTAAAATTTTCTGTCACGATCGCTCAACTCCGGAACATTTTCAAGTCTTAAAAATCTTTGGAAGACTTCGAAATTTTATAATTTTATCGCGATGAATGAGAAATTTCAAATATTTAAAATATCGCATGCATTTCTTTCAGTTTTAGCTATGAGTTTGTCGAATCAAACAGTGCTTCAAAAGCGGTGCACAGAGCTAGTAGAAATATGCAGGCTTTTGTATGAAGACCAAGCTTAGAAAGTAGATTATAAATTGTTGCAGGTGCTTCATTTTTAAATCGTGAAATTTTGGAAACTACAATTTAAAAAAAAAATCCGGGAGTGTCAACATCGCGTGACTGACTCAGCTATATAGCGGGTGTTTCGTGTCACATGGATACGCTACATAAGCATATTCTTATGCTCTATTTTTATACCTTGGTTGTCCAGGGATTTCGAAGGAAGGAGTCTTTTCCATCTCCGTTCCGAGTTCGTTTTTTTTTCTTTCCTTTTCCGTGACACGTATAATAACGGCAGTTTTCGTGTCAGATCCTTATTGCCCTCTCGTCTGCAGACGGACGAATGAGGTCCTAAGTATAGAGGGTGGAACATTCGGAATGCGGTTCATTAAGTCCCCACTCACTCGCGAATTTCTCCGAGTTTTTCCTCTGGAAAGTCATCTCGAGTTTGTCAAGTATACACAAGCAGCAACTATAACTAAGGTATCACTCCGCTGATGTGTCAGACCGCGAAGTGCGGCGAATTTTTTGCGTTTAGATTTTATTTTGTTCTTTCTATTTTTTTTCTTTTTCAGGTGGCCACAGGGGCTTTTTTCTTCGAGGTTACATTCGAACTGTGCGTGATTCAGGCGTGGGAAATTCTCGCTGTGTAATCCACTGGCACATCGTGGGAATTGTGAGTCATTTTCTCTCTTGTTTTTATTGCGAGGGTCACACGTAGGTGCACTTCTGGCGAGGGAACACTTGAAATTTTCTGTCCTGATTGCTGGTCGTGGAACACATCATAGAGCAGCGTTATTGGCATTATTCTTCTCTCTCTGTGAGTCAAGAAAGTGCCATTTTGTTGTGCCTAATCAAGCCCTCTGAATGTGTCCGGAAATGAATGTTTGGGGAAATTTGGAAAAACACGACGCGCTGTTTTCAGGGTTTCCCTCTTTGACGAGGAAAGGTACCAGCAGGGGTGGAATTCCTGAATCATTGAAAATCTCGAAAGAAAAAAAGTGGATTATCATCAAAAGTGATCTCGGCAACGATCCATGCTCATTATTGCGGTATTTTCAAGAAAGATTCAAGTACCTTAGTCAGTTTATAATGGGCATAATTTTTGTATCGCTGAATAAGTGCAAAATATCTCATTGAAATATAGGCATGAAGTTCCGTCACAACGTTATTGTAATTAGGTCATCAATTTTTCCAAAAATTCCCCTAATTTATGAGCATTGGAAATAGAGTGCACTTAATGGACTCGTGTCGAAACAGATAGCTTATGTTCACATTAGAGCTCTGTTCTAGGGAGGTGAGAAAAATTAAACACATGCATAATTCAAACGTTATTATCTGAAGAAAATCTCAACAAAATTTTTCATTCTGATTAATCGAGAAGATTCTTTATTTTCGGTGAGAAAAAATATTTTTGGGATAAAGCCACGAACCAGTGCAGATTGAAAACATGATCACCTTTTTTTAGCTACATGTCCCAATTAATAAGATTGCAATCAGCATAGAGTTAATTTGACGCAGTATTGTTGAACATAGTACATCATGTCTTATGAAATTATTGGTTCCTATTCATAGAATTGAAGAAACGGGACGTTTAAATTCGTAGCGAAAAAATATCTAGATTTTCAGTCGCTGTCATAGAACTGACAAGGATTTTCTTCCATAAATTTTGAAATGCGTGATTTTTTTTCTTCTTATTCCCCGAAACGGTTGAGCAATAACTTAGTGAAGTCCCCCTTTTTTGCAGCCTGATGGCCTGGGACTTTGTTTGCGCCTTGGTGACATAATATGCGAAACAGTTCTCTGTGTGGCTTCCAAATTAGGGGGCAAAGGGAAAAAAATCGTGGACGACGGGTTGAAAAAAGAAGTTTAAGTGCGTGCGAAGCCCGGATTTTTCACGCGTTTTTCCTTTTCAAGAACACTCGCCGACTGGGTGCCATTATTGCTTTGGAGAACTCGAGAGAAAATTTCCGGGCAGGGTTTTTTTTTGTTTAAATATTTTTCCCTTTTTTGAAAAATATAAAAAAGTCGACTCTAGTCATTTCTGACTGCTGGTAGCGTGAGTCGGAATGAAATTTTAGAAGATTTCAACACTTGTTCATTCATTAATCCTCACGTGTCGTCGTCCAACTTTCCCTGTTGAGATGATTAATCGTAGAAAAAGATTTATTTTCTTCCATTTCTCGTGACTGATGAAATTTAGTCAGTCGCAGTTGGAGTATTTCTTGGATTTCCCCGAAAATATTTTTACAAAAAGCAAAGTTCGTTTACATTATTCTCGTCAATTTAACCTTGAAAAACATTCGAACAGAGGGGTCCAATAAGTTCTAGCCCAATTTTCAGCTCAGTGATATAAAAAAATTGATGCTACTGGGATGAAGGCTGAAGGAATTACAATCGATGGTTCGTGAACAAACGGAAATGTTGATCTTCGATTCGATTATTTTGACTACGAGTACTGTATATGGAAGGCGATAAAAATCGCACCAGCGATCATTTCGAAAATTGCAGTGGTTCCTATATGGGGTCAAGGATTTATTTTAAACTTTTTTTCAGAATTCTAGAAAATTGTACGACTGAACAAATCCGGTTATTTTCCTATGCGCTCACTTTCTTGTGTTGATAATTTACGGATCAAATTTCGTTTCAGTGAATACCGTTTTCACGAATTTTTCTTTGAAGCAATATTCTCCTTATAACGATATATCGTCAAAATTTCATTCCCACACAGTACGGTATTTCTTCTCGTTGATGTATTTTAATTCATGATTTTCTGAAATTTTTCGTAGACTTCCGGGAATAAACGAACGAATTTTGAATTTAGAACTTTTTGTATTTCTGCTGAGATAAATGCAAAATTTTGCTGGAAAACGTTGTAAATTTCTTGATTTTTGTTGATTTGTGAGAAAAACATTTCTGTATACTTGAAATTAATCTCTGATTTCTTACTTAAAATGTTCGAATCTTCGTAAAATATCCTCTATACAACGTAAGTATTGCTATAGCGATTCTTCGGTCACTGGAAGTTCTTTGTATTTGATGATATTTGATGGATACGTTGTACTTACGCGAATACCCTGATGTACGGACTTCTTCCTTGGAAGCTCTTTGAAACAAGATTCGACTGGATCGTAGGGTTTCAAGGGTGTGTCTATTTCAATAACAGACGATCTTCGGATGTCAAATTCATCGCAGCAACCCTGAAGATATTGATGGATCACTTTCACATCTGTTCCTCTTGTAGTCTCATGTGTAGTATGAGTATACAACAGTGGACCCTCAATTTAAAAAAAAAAACTGCGTGTTTAACAAAATTTTGGTTCAACAAAAACTTCGGATCTGCGGAAAGATATCTCACTTGAAAAACTTTTTCTGGGGGAAATTTCAGAGTTTAAAAATTCAAAATATAATTTTATAAGGCTAAAATGAACAGCGCATTCTAAGAGAAAATAATTCAACTGTGTATACCAGACTGAAAATTCTTCCATTCTGGCAATTTAAACTGTGTAATATTGTGTTTTTTTCAAATACATTATTCATATTTGCATTTCTGCGATGAAATGATTTGCATTTCTGTGCTTGGTTTTTTCTAGTTGTTCAATTGTTAGAAAGCTCTAATTTATCTTCGCTTGAAAGCATAAAAAAGGAATTTTAATTTTCACCTGACATGTATCTTACAGTGATGTATGTTCTTTTCATGTGAAGCTTTTTAATTCTTGTTTTCATCAGTGCTACTTCCATATGACACTGTAAAAACATTCCGGGCTCATATAAGATGCAGCAAAAACGTATGCTGATAATAGTATTAGGCCTTGAAATTTTCTTTATATTTAATATTCAATTGTCTTTAGGGTTCACAGAATGGATTATATTCTTCCCCATGGAATTCTAAAGGAAAGTATAATTTGGTTTGTCCGGAACATATTTAAGTTAATCAACTGAGGGTCCAGCCCTGCCGTACAGGTGTATATAAGTTTGCTTTCTTTTCGCTGAGTTGGTCGCAATATGCACTGCTGCTGCACTGCACTTTGGAGGCAACCCCGGCGGTAACAGGAGCCTATTAATAATGGCGACTAATGGGAGGCTGTTATTGCCGGACACTCGGGGGCCTTTTGTCAGGTTCAAGCACCTGATGCACGAGTGGACGACGACGAGTGGGGGACTGGGGAGACGCGCGTTGATGAGACTAGTGCAGCAGCAGGATTCCACCGCACTTCCTGCCGGTCAGGTTAATGGAGAAAACCTGTAGAAAATCCCGTGGATTCCGCGTGTTTTCAGTCATCAGAGAGAGACAAGGGTGTTTTCCAGGTCTTTGCCCCCATCACGCCTATATTGGGGGGAGGGGAAGTCCGTTGCGAGGAGTTCATCACCCGGAAAAGGAAAAAAAACTTTAAAAGCAATGTCTTGACGAAGCCATAATCGAAGGAAATGTGAACGTTGTCGTGATTGAAACGAATTTACTGTAAGATTATGTTTTTTTTTTCAATGCATCCTGAAAAGGTACAGTTTAGTCTGGAAAACTCGAAACTCGTCAAGTCAAATTCCTCTTTGACTAGAACTGTTTTCCCCAAGTCCCAGTCTGAATTTCTTTAAAAACATAGCATTAAAAAACCTCCCTAACGCAAAAGCTTCCCTCATCAGACCTTCATAATTGGAATTGTCTGAAGGCTTTTTGGCTGTTATTTCATTGACACAGGGTAGGCAAAAGAAATAAAAAGGTATCTTGATGCATTTTGAAACAATGGAAAATGCTAATAATAAGGCAAATAAACCCTTCCCTCTTAGTTCGGCATTCTGTTTACTCATTTAAGAAGCAATTAAAGGCTCAGAATATTACCAATAACAATTCCCTGTAAATCCTCCTTCCACTTTAATTCAGTTCTATGCAGTTATTCACAAACATAGCCTTGAAGAATTTTTCAAGATTCTTACAGATTTTAAATTCATCTTTGAATATAAATTCTGTATGGCGCCTTCTGCCACCTTGATAGTTGAAGAGAACAAGCCGCAGGACAGATGAAGCATCTCTTGCATACTGTATCTGGCCCGTGGGCCATAAGTTGGGCTGCACAGATCCAAGAGGTTTAACTGTTGGACTACAGAGGGTTCCTGGCCATCCTGTGGCAAATCTGAGATTTTTTTTTTGGGAGGTGGTGCATTTCTGTTTAACCCAAAGGTTACTGAAATGTGCCCAGGTTGGGAATGCTTAAGTTGGGAGAAAATCCAGGTTTGATGAATCTTTTTTTTATTTCAAAATCTTGAATGCTAATCCTATGCAAGAAATTCCTGAAAAAAAGTCACCTAGTGAGGATTTTTAGGCAATTATTTTCTACAGGGTTATAAAAAATATTTGGCTTTCTCCCAACTCAGACCTTGGTGCAAAAATCAATTTTTTTTAAATTGTCAGTGCTCATGGACACAACACTTTGCAAAAAGATCCTGACTTTTCTGCACAAGGGTTGAAGTGACCTGAGTTCAACACAGTACTGAAGATTGCACACCTTGATTAATGAATAACATCCAAAAGCAAGAAAAGGTCAGAAAGAACATTGTTCAAACAATGCTCAACTGAACCAACATATGGCCGGGATTAAACTGTGGGCCTCAATAACTATAGGCGTAAAAATGACCCAGAATTTTCTTGTCCTAGTCATGGAGCTGTAATCCGGTTCTCTCCATTCTCTTCAGGAGCCATATAAAGAACATCAAGCCCGCTTTTAATGGGCCTCCCAAAGTATTGCGCCTATAGCGAAACGCTTCTCGGGGACTGTAATTTGACCCCCTTTATCGGATTCTAAAAAATTCAGCTGCTTCAGGGTTTATATGGGAGAAAACGGTGGTGTTAAAATTGCTGCGAAGCTCGTTGCAGAAGGTCACAGCTCGTCAGAAAATTTTTTTTTTCAATTCAGTGGAACGTCTACATGCACGTCACATTGAAAGCGGACCATGAGAAAACTTAGCAAGTAGTTTATTTTTTTCGTTGGATAAACTGCGGAGTGTGGACTCATACAGGTTCTACCATATTTTCATTGTATGCTGGTCTGCAGTGTGGTCAGATTTCACCTCTGTGACCAAAAAAAAGCAGGATTTAATGAGCATTATGTTTACATTTATTGTCTGGACCTTAAACTGCTGGGTGTGAATGAGTTGGAAAGCTGCTGATAAACTGGAGACAGCAAGGAGACATGCCCTCAAGGAGTCACTCACTTTCTTTCTGAAAGCTTGACACGCACCTTTTTATGGAAAAAAATGAGGCACAAACGTGGGGTGCGCATGGTATGTGATGTCGTTAAATGATTTTATTAGAAAATAATCTTGAAGCCACTGCTGCCAGTCAAAATTAAATGTCTATGCACTCTATAGATTATGAGACAATAGAAAATACTTTGAGCACCACTATGCTATGTTTATGCTGTATGTTACTACAACCTAACCAAATTCTCTTCACTGCAAATATTGAACCACTTCCCCCATAAGGATCCCCCCAGCCTCAGAACCCACTTGAACCTTGCAGGAGCAACAACTCTTGCGGGGACTCACCCCTTGCGGAGGGTGGCAAGAACAAATGACTGAGAAGTACAAATGTGTACCAGTGTTCTTCATGCCAACCTTTCATGAATGAAACAAATATTAAAGAATTGATCATATTGTATATTACACAGGAAAACAAAGATAAAATGAGTGAAACATTTACAGAAATACATCATGTCAGTGATGACAAGAATTCAAATGACACGACCAATGAACAAGGCAAGTTACAAAAGTATAAAACTTGATACAAAAAATTTTAATACAAATCCCTATCAAATATAGATATGATAGAGGATCCCATCCTAAGCGAACAATTGGAGAAGCTTATGGATTGAGCGCTGTTGCGCAATTTACCTCAAGATGAGGAAAATGTTGCTGTTGGTGCATAGGAAGGTGACCACGCATTGGCCCATTTTTTACCAGCATTACAAGATTGGGAACCGATTTGTACTCTGGGAGCAATTGCTAAGCAAGTTGTGGAAAAAATATATAAAAATGCAATGGCCTCATGCGACAAAAAAGACATAGTGGCGGATTAAAATAAAATACTGCCACCGGTCGGAAATACCATAGTGGGAAATGTGCCAAGAATTAACCACCCACTATGGAATACACTCTCAAAAATGTCCCGGAGTGTAGACGCGACACTGCAAAAAATTCAAAATATGCTGATGTGTGTAAATAGTGGCATAGTGAAAGTGTTCATCAATGAAGGTCTGCCGGAAGCATTGAGAGATACAATGGGCAATACTCTAAAAGCCCTTGCAGTGTCATATATGATGCTGCAGGAAGAATGGAAAAAGAATGTGCGCAACAATGCAAATGAAAACATGCGTGCCACATTTCAAAACAATAGGATCCCAACCCAGGCTTTTGGTGAAAGCTGGGTCAATCTGTTGGACGGGGATCTTGTCAAAGAAATTGACCAACTGGTCAAAGCAGATCAGGCACTGAAACCTGGAAGTACAAGACAAAATTGGAGAGGAAAATCTCCAAGTATCAGAGGTGGTCATAGTTACAGATCCAGACCATACCCGAGGCCTCAACCCCAAAATTGATATCAGAATCATTTTTTAGGGGAGGGCCAGCAAAACAAATTTTGGCGTCAGAACAAGGAAACGTCCAGAACACCTTCAGGGGAAGGTCCACCTGGAGAGGCAGAAGGAACTAAAGGTCAGTTTTGTACCCAATAATATCATTGGAGGAAGATTACAATTCCACATTAATATCTGGAGAGAAGAAATAACGCAAGATCCGTGGATCCTTCAATTGATTTTGGGCATGAAAATTGATTTTGAAAAAATACCAGATAACAAATTATCTAGATATAACCCTCCAATTAAAACAATTGAGGAGAAACATGCAACACAAACACTAGTGCAAGATCTAGAAAAATACAAAGTCATCCAACAAACAAAATGGCATGAAGGGTTAGTAATTAACCCAATTTTCCCAGTGAAAAATCACAATGGAATGTACCGCCTAATACTTAACAGCAAGGCGGTAAACACAGAGTGTGTACCATACAAACACTTTAAAATGGAGAATTTAATTTTGGTTATTTACAAGGAATTAACAGAGGAGATCTAATGACATCTCTAGACTTAAAGAAGGGGTATCATAATGTTGCGTTACATCCCGATCATCAGAGGTTTTTTGCTTTCACATGGGAGAAAAGGCATTACATTTTTAAAGCACTCCCAATGGGGCTGAGAGAAGCGCCCAGGCTGTTTACTATTATAATGAAGGCAATCCTCAAAGTAGCCAGGGAACAAGGAATACATGTACACGCATACATAGATGATACCCTTATAGTGGCATCTACTGTTGAACAATGCCATAAAAATACTAAAAAGTTTCATCAATTACTCTTGAATGCGGGGTTTCTAATAAATGAAGAAAAATCCCATTTTCAACCAAGTACAAGACAAAACATCTCGGATTTATTGTAGACAGCAATGATTTATGCCTGGAACTTCCAGAGAAAAAATTTAACAGATTGAAAGCAAACATCACCAAATTGCAGAAAATCCATGACACAGGAGAAAGTATGCCTCAGAAAATTTGCACAAATTGCTGGATTCATACTAAGCTGCTTACCAGCAATAACGTATGGGCACGCCCACTTCAGATACCTAGAAAGGGTTAAGGCAGATCTCCCACAACCAATTGCAGACTGGGAACAACCTATATATCTAAACCAGAGTGTCCTTGAAGAACTGAAATGGTGGGAAAAATTAGATCCCCGTGCAAAAAGTCATTTGAGGAAAATTGGTGACACACAGGATAACCACAGATGCATCCACCTCAGGTGGATGGGGAGCAATTCTAGGGAGCCACAAAATATCAGGCACCTGGAAAGTAACAAATGAGGCAGCCATAGACCTACTAGAGCTCCAAACAGTATGAATTGCATTAGAAAATTTCCAAGCCAAGGGAATAAATTTCTTAGGAGCAAATATTGTCTTAAAAATAAACAACACAACGGCTGTCACATATATAAATAAGGGAGGCGGCATGGTTAAGAGACTGCATGACGAGACAGTGAAACTTTGGGAATTTCTAGAGGCTCAACAGGCATGGGCAAAAGCCATCTATATACCAACCACAGACAATCCTGCAGATGCGCTGACGCGAATAATCACTCGGAAACAAGCAAGCAAACTAGATGCTGAATGGAAACTCAAAGACATTCATTTTCAGAAGATCTCTAAAGAGTTCCAGCTAATGCCAGAAATAGATTGGTTTGCTACAAAAAATAATAGACAAATAGATAGCTATTGTTCATGGTATTTTGAAAAGAATGCAATCTTTACAGACCCTTTCCTACAAGATTGGTCTCTTAATGTTGGATACTTTTTTCCTCCCTTTGGTCTACTAAGCAGAGTACTCAGCAAGATCCAGCAAGAGAAAGCAACAGCAATCCTTGTGCATTCAATGTGGCCATCCCAGCCATGGTGGCCAGCACTCATGTAAGCCAGGTCAAGAACAATAACATTAGCAAACATGGCAAACGCAATCTTCCTGACAGAAATCCCAACTGCTTGCCATCATTTGAGGAAAGTCCAATTACAGGCGTCTCTTATTCTACCTGCAAACTAGATGAAATTGTACAAGAAACTATCAAAGCAGCAAGAGCGGAAACAATGCAAAAACAATATCAAAATATTGTCAGTAGATTTCAAAAATTCATCCACAACAATGGCAAAAATGTGCAAACCATCAACTTCAATACTGTGTTGAGATTCTTGGCAAACTTTACAGCAATCCCACAACAATTTTCTTATAGCTATATTCGCCTTATAAAAACGGCAATTGTACAGTGGCTTATGGAAAACAACAGGGATACCATCATCAATCAAAACACCCTAGATCAATTCATGAAGGGTGCACAAAGAACAACAAGAACCTTTGAGAAAAAAGACGCCATATGGGATGCTGAAACCAAGCTAAAGAATATACAAAAAATACCATATCCAGAATCCATCCTGGATCAAGCCCAAGAAACAGTGATTATCCTAGTGCTTGCAACTGGACTAAGAGTGGATAACATTTCAAAATCAGGAAAAAACATCAGGAAAGAGGGTCAGGATTTATTTATAACTTTCCTTGAAATCCAGAAAACATCTTTGGCATCCAAAAGAACAAAAGCTGGCATAACTGTGGCACTGTATAGCCAAGATCAAAGAATTTGTCCAATCAATCTGGTGGAGAGATACATAAACTCTACGCAATTTTTGGAAAGATCAGAATTCCTATTTGTCAGAGCTGATAATGGACAAGGAGTGAAAAAAGCCACATTAAGACATTAGCTCATAAAGATCCTGGACAAAATGAATATACAAGATATGCCAGGCTCGACACAAGCAGCAGCAGCAACATCTGCATGGGCAAAAAACAGATCTTTTGATTCAATAGCCAAACTGACTGGCTGGAAACAAGAATCTACTTTCCAAAAACATTATAATTGGAAATTGTTGGAAGAAGGTCTAAATCTCATGGAAGTCCCAACCCCAAACAGCAGATGCGCACGACGCACCCCTGTTCAAACAGGGACAGGAAGCACTCCAAAAATAGATCCCAAAAAGCTTTTCAAAAACAATCCTTCTAGTAAAGGCAAGGAAGCACAGGGGGGAGTCAGGAAGCGCAAATACATGAAAAAACCAAAACAAAGTGTGCCTGAAGAGGCAATTGCGTGCCAAACTCGCAAACGTATGTCGAATTGCACAGCTGTTACTGTTGAGTGAGTGCCATAAAACAGCAATGCGACGTGTATATATGTTGAAATCAACACGTTTTATGACTTTTTTCTGGCGACAATGTGAAAAGTGTACAGTGCAATTTGCAAAAAGCAATAAACTTGTACAAAATGCTTAACGTCTTTCATTAATATCCTGGGAACAGACCTTGTATCCAATTCTCAAGATTTGCAGTGAAGGGAATTTGGTTAGGGTGTAGTAACCAAAACCCCCAGGCAAGGGCACCATTAGCCTGGGGAATGTTACTACTTACCTTACAAAATTCCCTTCACTGGCCCATATAATAACTCCCAGCCCACCCTTAAAAAGGGACAGATACAAAGTTCCGTATATAGCCCGCTAAAAATCTGAGGCTGGGGGGATCCTCACGGGGGAAGTGGTTCAATATTTGCAGTGAAGGGAATTTGGTGAGGTAAGTAGTAACATTCCCCAGGCTAATGGTGCCCTTGCCTGGGGGTTTTTGTTTTTTTATTAAAAGGTTGCTTTGTTGATGAATAAAATTTGTATACAAAATTGAAAAAGACTGATTTCAAGACTTACCTGGGGATATTTTTGGGTGAATTTCGTGCAAAAAAAATCAAGGCACATGATTTTGCCTTGATTTATGGTACTCAAGTTAATGCAGTGCAGTGCAGTCAACCCCTGCACAACAGACTTAATCTGAGCAACAGACTACTCAGTCGTGTGTAGGTCTGTTATTCAAATGAAATAATAATAAAAAAATTCTTTTTACCATTCATTTTAAACCAACAGAGCTCTTTCATGTGGATTTGGTCTATTAGGCAGGAGGAAAACCTGTCTCCAGAGGCAGCCTGCAGCCTGTTGGGCAAAAATTCTTTGGGCAGGATGTCTGTTGGGCAAAGGGTTCCCTGTATATTGGGTGTATCTTCATGAGTCCACAAAATAATAATCCAAAGTCCTCTAGAAATTATATTTATATAGTTTCGAAATGGAAAGCTTTTGAGTCAAGGACATTTATATTGAGATTGCTATTCAAGAAATTGAGGCAGGGACTTGGTCAAAAATTTTTTACATAAATATTTTTTAGGGAGAGGTCTGATTTTCCAAAGTACAACTGAATTTTTATATGCTAGTTTATTACTGTGGTTGGATTGAATCTCAGCTCTCTTTTTTTTGTGATGATCATTTTTTTCGATTTTCTTGGTGTTTTTTTTTCTGACAATTTTCAATATTTCATGTGCAACGTCCTTGTAGTACTGTATTTTGAGGTGTGTTACAACGTGTCAGTTCTGAAAGCCCATAGAGGGTTTTTATGCATCATTCTGAGACAGAAACGCATGATATCCCTTTTCTGGGACATGCAACTGAAGTTATAAAATTTTAATGTTTGCGGATTCCATATACAAAAACACACTACCGGCATAACCTTCAATAACGGACAATTCCGTTTTAAAAACATTCGAAGCTCTCTTTCTCTTTGGTTGTTGAAACTGCTTGGGCAGAAGTACGTACTTTTCCATGAAACGAGAGGATTGATACATAACACATACCTATTCCCTTGAGATTTGAAAGTCGCAGTACGAGCATCTCGCTTGCTGATGATCATCTCATTAAAATGAAGAAAATTGAGGATGCGGAACAAAATGAGTTTATGGCCTGGATATTTTTATTCGGAAATTCTTTGATGATCGCCGAATTGGACGGCGTGGGGGTGGGGGAAGAAAAGGTTGGGGTTGTGAGAGATAATTAAGAGTGAGGGAAGGGGGGCGAAGAATGAGTGCCTGAGAGATTAATTCGTCGAGGATGCGGCTAAGACAGGAAAAGCGCGGTGAACCCATTTTATGCACGTACCGGGGTTTGCGTGCTAATGACGACATGCAAGTTCAAGCCGCGATTCGAACTTCGGCAGCCCGGCGTTTATGGGTGATATCGGGCCCCGTTAATAATCGGAGCTCACGAGAGGTCGTGGGACCCAGACGAGCAACCCATCACCGCTCGAGGGGATGCACCACCAGCAGAGCTTATTGTAATCACGGGTTCGCCTCGGGAACCTATACCGGTTTTCATTCTGCTGCTTCGTTCCCACGCTGGAATGCCGAATTGTGCATAGAGTGGAGTATAAACCATGCACTATAGTCACCAACCTTTTTGGACTTGCAAATTTCCATAAAGTTGTTTTGTGTTTGGGCGAATCTGAAAAATATTTTCTGTGAATAGGTTAAGTTTCAAAAGAGTTTTGCAGACTCTAAGAAGTTTTGTTTGAAACACTTTTGGCAGGTTTTTAAGAAGTTTGCTTTTGCACAAATTATTTCAAGAACCAATGATGTAGCTTAGTGGAATGACTTCACAAAAGTATAAAATTGGTCTTGAAGAAAGGGTTTTCAGCATGATGAATTAAAATGCTACAATATATTTCAGCACATAGAAATTTTTCTCAGGGGTTATTAGGATAAAAGCTAACTTTTGTTAACCATCAGATAATTTAAACTGCCATTGCCTTTCTGAAATTTCAGATAAAGATAACAAAAATCATCGCTACTTTTGGTAAATTTAGTATGCTGAAGAAAAGTTTCCACAGATTGGCAGAACACTTCTGAAGACCAGCACCAGTTGGTGGACTTCAAGTTGGGGAACACAGGTATAGACCACATGCAGAGGGTTTCAGGTGTTCATCAGCAGAAAATCCAAGTGCAAATTTGACTATCTTTATGAGAAGATGCAACAATATGGTGCTTCCAAAAGCATGAATCATTTTTTGTAGCATAGAGAATATTTTTTGTGGACAAGATGCTCGAATATAATGGAAATTTTTCTGATGTGAACTGAAAATGTCCTGACATTCTGATTGATCTGGTAGATAATTTTTCACCAGCACAGAGATGTACTGTACATCAAGAACATTTTTCTACTCTTGAAATTCAATCCAGATTGAAAGAAACCTAAATGAACTTTTTCCAAACATTGTCTTCTGTTCTTTTCAGTTCAAAATACTTTTCCTGAATTTATTTTTTCTGTGGTATTTTTTGTTTCATTATTTTTTCGATAAAATATATTACGCTTGAATTTATTTTTTCTTTCGTGTTTTATCCTTCAGCATTCCGCAAAAAATACTTTCCGCCTCAAAACCATTCAACACTGAAGAAGTGATTTAAATTATGCAATTTATGGCCTTCGTTGCCTGGGAATTACGCATTTTAATTACTGTATAAGTTTTTTTCATTTCCTTTTTTCAAAGAAACGATCTTGAATACAATTTTTTTTTTTTCAAGGAGACAGTGACTCGTTTGGACATAACGCATTCTGGCATTCCCTTTTTTGGGTGGAACGAGAAGTTTCCGAATTCTTCTCCGAGTAATTTTTGCAACACGGTCTGCAGTCATTTGAGCCCTCAGAAATGTGCAAGAAAGTACTTTCCGTCTCAAAATCAATGAGCACTGAAGTTTTGATTGAAATTCTTCAATCGTTTTTTTTTTTGCCTCTGAGAATGAGACATTTTAGTGATCAGCCGTTGTTCGTTCCCCTTTTTATTTTTTAATAAAATCGTGCTTCACAATTTTTATTTTTATCTTATTTTTATCAAAGAGACTGCGGGTCTTTTGAACATTGCAAATTGAGGATTTCCCATTTTTGGGGATCTTGAAGTTCCCTAATTTGTATTCGCATATTTTCTCTGGTGTGATGAAACTGCACCAATTAAGGCGGGAGGATGCGTTATGTCTCCTATATACAGGACAACGGAGGTTCTTGCCTTCTTTCCTCCTCTGCTTCCTGCATTTTGTAGCCCCGAGGCAAGGTTTTTGCGGTGTGATTGTGGCTTGAGGCCCTCGAGGGGTCGTCGGAAGCCCGATTTGTCAATCCCTGTACAGCACTGCGGCTGGGAAAAGTGTCGTGCATGCGGAGCCGCTGCGGTGAATTATTCGCACGTAATTAAGCCTCCCGGTGTCGCTATAATTCCAGCTAATGAGTACTGGCGACCCGAGGGCGGAGTTGGGAGCCGATTCGGCGGCAAAAACAACTGAAAGCGAAATCTGTCTTTCTCTCTCTCTCTCTCTCTCTCTTTCTTCCTGCACCGTAAAAAAATCGATTTGCCAGCACTGCGAAAAAGGACAGAATTTTCAGCAATTTTTTTTCCTCGCCTCAGTAATTTCGAATTTTTTAATCCATTCGTTATTTCAACGTGGTGTTTGTTGTTTATTGCGTTGGTTCTGCTAATTAGTCGTGCTTACAACCTCATTACGAGACCCATTTTATCCGCCCTTTCGGATCCTTTGTTGCTTTTGGGTGACGAGAAAAAATCCTGAATTCATGTGTTCCTAATTTTAGACGTTTGGAGGGATTGCTCTATTTGAGGAAATCTAGCACAGAGTCTCTTGAGGTTATTGGTCGATTTTCTCCTGCATGCCCCACCCGATTACGTAAACATCAATCGGCTGATAAATATTGCCGGCCGTTTTTAGTATCCAATTTTTTCCTTGCGTGCAGCACCCTTTTTCTCGCGAAATTCGGCAAGAGCAAAAGCGAGTCTGCGTCATACATGAATACGAATCATTTTGGATTTTAAACCGGAACCCCCCCCCCCCCCCTCTCAATTTCTTAATCATGAGCAGCTGATACACGAGGAAATCCGGTGGTTGTTCCGTAATATTTGCGAGAACATTGCTTTCAAATTATGCGGGCAAATGCGGATAAACGTTGCGTAAGTGACGTTGAAAGTACTGCAAGTGCGCATAAATCCCTGATGACGGAATTTTGCCACTTGATGTTGGTGATTAAGCGACGTATTTCATAAACTCGATTACTTGCTAATAATAAGCGTAAATTTTATCTAAGAATTTTCTGAAACTGAAAAGCAGGAAATCTTAAATATCATGGATACCATAGTGTTTTAAAGTTGATGATATCCGAGGTTCTAAAAAAAAAGCGCGTCGCTCAATACTGATTCTTAAAAAATTACTTTTGAATGATGAATTTGCATTCTCGTTTTTTGCTGGACATGTTTGAGGAGGTGAATTTGTACCCCAGACTCATCCAATCTCGGTGAAACGAAATACAACGAAGGTGTATCTTATTTTGCAAAAACAGAATTTGTACCAAATCGAATAATAATGAAAAAATGAGACATGCTGCTATAATCCTCAGCAAATTGGAGGAAAACAGTTAATTTCTTTCAGAATGTGGAGTTTTATGCCAATTATTACAAGCTTCATATTTTAAAATCTTGAGCATTTCGAAAAAGAAGTCATGGAAACACGTTTCAGAATTTTTTTCGCGTATTAGTTTTTATTTATTTTTATTTTAAGCTTCGTACAATGGTCCCCGGTTCTTTACTATAAACATGAACTTAATTTAGCTCACTTTCAAATTTAATGTGTGATACCCACTTTATAATTAGCTTCGAATGTCGAGAAAGTGTTCTGGTCCAATTTGGGCTCTTCGTAAAATTTATTGAGGGAATTTTGGATGAGTTGCGAAAAATATTTTACAATTGTATCCTTATTGGGGTTTAAATGAGAGTTTTGCTTGGAACGGGTGGATTTTTTAATTGAGGTTTTTCTCACGATATAAACCTCAAATTATGAGCATGATTGTTACCTTGGCGCGGAAAGTGTGGTTTTCGTGTTTCAAGCTGTTCCAAGTTTCCACAATGAACAAATTGTCTTCTCAAACCTTTTGTTTATCAGAGATGTTGCAGATTTATTTTTTTATTTTTTGCTCTCGTTGTTTTTGGAGGTCCTTGAAATTCCCTGCGTTACTTGATAAAAATTGTGTTGACTACTAAATGTTGAAGATATGTGGGTGACGAAGAAAAAAATGTTCCGTCAGCGTTCGAGTGCAGAAAATGCCGACCAGGTCGAAAAATCGTTGTTACTTTTCTCTGCCACGTGCCAGACTTTCGTTATGCAGTGAGAAGTCTGTGCTAATTCCAGCTTTCTGAATATTCATTCGCTTTTTGCCCGCCTCGTTTTCGTAATGCATTCATTTTTCTAAAAACTCTGTTTTGTTGATCATTGACGTTGCGTTAGGCGTGCTCTAAAATTCCACGGGTGTGCGAAGCACGAATTGAGCTTATTTGCAAGGTAAAATTTATACTACTTCAAGATTATCAAATCGTATTTTTGCCGTGAATCCGAGGGTTTTATTCGTATTCGGTTTCCAATCGCTGCCACTTCATGTGGCTGATGAATATTCCTCCTATTAATGGCACTAGATTCAATTTTGCAGTAGATTCCTCAAATTTCGGTGAATAGAAAAATTTCGAAAAATTCGAAGTGCATATCTTTGGTTATGATCAGTTTGAAGTCACACAGGAATTCGAGGTGAAACCTTTCCTTGAGAAATTTGAATTTTTGCGTTCGCTTCTTCAGGATAAGCTTTAGTGGAATATCTTAAAATATTCAACTCGAAGGGTTTCTTAACACGTATGAATAGTAAATACAACAGAATATATAACAAGGACTGCTTCGATGTTTTAGAATATTATTTATAGACGCTCGATATAATATTTGTCAGTATAGAACACATAAATCGCCATGAAACGTAGATGAATGCATTAAGTGCCCTATAACTGCCAAAAGCAGACAAATCTCAGGTGAAGCTTACGAAAAAGTTTTGAAAGCTTGATGTGAACTGAGTTAGAAATGTCTGAAATGAATATATTGGTGCATGAAAGATGCACAAATTTTCCTCATGATTTCACGAAAAATTTACCCAAAACCCAATCGATAGCTAGATGCTCTCACTGCAGATATTTTCATACCCATGCATCAAGGGGAAAAAACCAAGAAACATTGGAATTTGATATGACTCACTGTGAAAATGAAACGTTACTGTAACTACCAGAAAAATCTATCCATTATCTTTAAATTGGTCATCTTCGCTGACAAAATGAGGTCGTGTGCAATGTAATTTATGACGGTTTCTTCACTTCCATGTTAATTTCGGTTTTAACATTTCCGTGCCACATTTTGAAGAAAGGTACTAGGGAATTTCATGATAATTTGAAAATTTCAAGACATTACCAAGATGACTTTCCTGTCCTTGACACTTTTTAGATGTCTCACACACATCAACTTTTTCTTTGATGTATATGTACTGTATTATAAAAAGTAGAAAAGAATCTACCAAAGTTCAAAATCTGCCTTCTGTCAAAGCATTCATTATTGATCCTCTTTTTTTCTATGTTTGTAATTTTTCAGAAGGAAAGTTAGTTGGTCAAAAGTTCTTCAAATTTAAAATGTACTTAAAAAGGCTTTGAAAGAATAAAGTTGTATCTTACCGATATGTAATCTCCCCTTAGATTATTGGGTGAAGTAAAATCTTTTTACAGAAAAAGAAAACGCAAAATTGAATTAAACGTATCTTGTCAAGAATGTTCAGTTCACAAGCAAAAGAATGGATTCTGAATTCTTTTGGCATGCAGAAAAATATTGGACTTTTATCAGATTTACGTTTTTTTTTTCATTTCTAGAATAAGTTTTCATGTCAGTGATGCTCTTGGGGAAAATTTTCACAGAAATATTCAGAATTCATTGAAGAAGGGTTAAAGATCTTTAAATTGAACTATACAAAGAGGTGCATCCTAACCCTTGCTGTGTAGCAAAGTCGGGATATTCTTGCAAAATGTTGTGCCCAAGAGCATTGAAAACTTGAAAAATCATATTTTTCTACAAATTTCCGAGTCAGGAAAAAGTCCAATGCTTTCTTTTAATCCTGCACAAAACTTCACCTTCAAAATAAAAGAAATTCTTCACTACGTGGCATTTTTTCCTGCATTCCTTGCATAGGATTAAAATATTGGAGATTCCATGAGAAAATGGGATATTCTCTACCCCAATACTTCCTGACTTTTGCAGTTCCATCCCATGGGCATCCCAATGACCTTTTGTCAAACTGAAATGTGCCTTAACCCCAGAAAAACCCAAAATCCCTGTCATGCAGATACTGTATACTGCAAAGGAAGTCTTCCACCATCCAATGATTAAAAGCATATATTGGCAGCTCCTTTAGTGGCGTGATTTCATTTAGGAATTCCTCAATGAGTCGACATATACCTGTACACAGTAAAAAAAAAATATTAGAGCCTGTTTGGCACGTGGTCATTTCATTTTGAATTATGGACCATCAGATCACCTGCGTGAATAATTCCCTAAACAGGATGAAATGCCAGAGTGATTTCTTCTTCGGGTCCTATAATGATGCGGACGGAATAAGTCTTCGAAGCCACGACTTGTTATAGTGGACAGGAGATGATCGAGGTTTGGGGGGGAAACGTCGCAGCGGGACGCGTAAACGGTTGAAAGAGCAGATTGATTCTCTCCCCTGGCCCCGGCGGGTAATTAATTCTGGCGCCTGGGATATAAACGCAGGCAGGGAGCCTAAGATCGCTTTCCTGCTTCTTATACTCTACTGTGCTGTACACACGTATATTGTAGATTTATTCTTTCTCGACATGCTGCGTTACAGCAGCGTGTATCGCGGCAGTGTAAGTAGCAGATATCCGGCCAGCAAGCAAGTCCCTCATTGCACTATGCCCAGCAGACCGAAGTTCCTTTTCAATCCATGGAACGGAATTTTCCCCATCATCATCCCCTTCTTTTCTGTTTTTCCTTCGTTTCGGGTTCTCTTCGAAATTGCGTGGGGGGGGGGGGGGGGGGGGGGTCCCATCTCTTCGAAATTGCGTGGGGGGGGGGGGACGATCACCGTATCATCGTCCTTTCGGGGCTTTTTTTTTGCTGCTGCTGGTGAAGTGCCCTTATTTACATGCGCATTTTCTAAATTGCAAAACCTAGCAGTGGGAAAAATTCGCTGTGCAGATATACAGTATAAATCCCAATAACAAACGGACGTCCTGGCTAATGGATGATATGAATTAGGGACACTTGAAACTGTAGAATAACTGCCCTGAAATCTTGAAATTGTCTCAAGGAAATTTAAAATTTCATTTTTCTAACTGTTGATATCTCCTGAACAAATAGAGCTATTTATATTCACAAAAATTAGAAATAAATTGTGAAATAAAATTACTGTACTCCAATTCACAGTAAAATAAAGACTAATTTTGTGCTTTTTTCTTTATAAAATTTTTCCATGCCTAAAGCGCAGTAAAGCTAAACTTTTTCTTGTTCTTTGATTTTTAAAGCTCCTTCTGATGTCAAATGATCAGCTTCTGTGAGCTTTGCTTCTGCACAGCTGTTTTCAGCATCTCAAATAAGTTGAAAAAACATATTTGTTTAAATGTTTGGGGACCATATTCCAAAATTGTGATGAACAGGAGAACCAATTAAGAATTTTCCCACCAACGTCTGTGGGAAAACGTGATGAATTTAAATGTATGAATGCTCCAAACATAGTGACAAGCACCAGGCATGTCAACAACTGAGAGCCCTCATTTACAGGTGGTACAGCAAAATTTGACCTCACACAATTTGATGGTTAAATTTACTGGGAGGTTGACTTGGAATTTCATCCTTGCCTCACGATTTGACCTGATTTTTCCATTTTTTTCATTTTTGTACTTGTATTTTGATCATGATGGAGCTGTGTCTCGCAATTTGACAAATTTGCAATTTGGCCCTAGTTTGGCAATGGATTGAGGTTGGATTGTGAGGTACCACCTACACTGAAATCTGCATCAAGTGAAAAGAAAATGTAAAGGAAGCTTCACAACAGGACAATTTCATTTTAAACGTTTCCTGAAAAACCTTTTTTCCACCAAGACGAAACAATTCCTTGCCTGAATTATGTTCTTCAGACGTTGAGCTTTACTAGAGCAGAAACTAAGCGATTGCCCTAATTCAAGAGTTAATGCCTGTTCTTACTGTTGTTTTCAACGTTGATGGGAGAATGGGGCATGAAGATAAAGCAATTGCTTGTTTGAGATTACTGGTGCTTTGACAGTTTTAGCATGCTTTTGAAATCATGAAGATTTCCGAAAGAATGTCATAACATCCTGATTTACTCACACGTGTAACCCAAATCTTCGAGAAACAAAACTGTGATGCATCTTCCCTTAGGTTAAGTTCACTGAAGATAGCCTATAAATAGGTGACTCTAGCGAAAAACTTTTTCAGTTAGATTTTTCAAATGTATTGTTAGTTTGGGTAAGTTTTTACAGTGTAGTCCCAATAAGATGCTGCAGACAAATTGGTGCTTGCACCTTTTCCCTATGTTGGAGTTCACGTATTTTGGATCAGATTTTTCAATAAACTTCCATGGAACAGTTTCAGTCAGTTATCCTGTTCATCAAGAACAAGGAATAAAGTCCCCGAAAATTTGAATGCACATTTTTCTCAACTTAAATATACAGTACTCAAAATGAGTGTGCAGAAGCAAACCTCACAGAATCTTATCTTCGTCTGGCATCAGGAGCTCAAGAAGCAAGGAGTAAGAATAAGTTTAGCTTTATACTGTGCACACATGATGAAAGAAACTCTGAAAAATTAGCAAGTTTCAAGATTATGAAGTGGAGTAATTTTTTGATGAAATTTGTTTTTAAATTCTTGAACATAAAAGCTCAATAAAGTATATTTGAGAGATGTTAGAATTTTCAAAGTGATGAAATTTCAACATTTTAGAAATGCTGGAGAAGTATCCGTATCCCAAGAAATTTTCCGGATGATAGTTGTTTTTTTACAGTTTCAAGCGTCCTTACGGCGAATCTCTCGTAAGTCTGGGTGTGTCCGTATGTCACGGCATCACTGCAGTTATGTAATAATTCATGACTCGGATATACTGCAGTACAAACGATTGTTTATGTATGGGTTTGGGCACATTTTTTTTAGACAACGTCAGATAAGCGATGGATTTATTTTTTTGCTCCCTACCGATGCTAATTGTAGTGAGGACTTCGAATTCACCGAAAGTTTACGTTTATTCAGCTGCTTGGAAAAAAGCAAAAGCTGATTGCGACGTCCTCCAGAGAAAATGCTCAAATGAGGGAATGTCTGATGACTTCACCGTATGCGGTATTTTATTTATTTGTTGGAAACCCAGTGTCCCCGCCTCGGAAAATCGGTGCATAATTTCCCCGCAATATTCTTTCGGCGTGGCGTGACCGCGTGACTGAATTATATCGGGTTACCTCGCGAAGCCATATACATTTCTTCTGCAGGGCAGACAAGCCCTGGGTTCGTCTGCTGAATTAAGTGAAAAAAAGGACTATTAAAAACAAAAACAACACGAGAAAGCAAGGAACGGATGAAGAAAAGCGTGGGGGGGAGCGAGAAACACGGTAGGAATAACAACAACGCCGAGTAGACACGCGGGTATGGGTAAGAATTGAAAAACTGATTTGCAGCTGCTCTTGTTGCAAACACACGCCCTTCAGAATCAATGCTGTTCTCTCACTTGTCAAAGTGTGACAGGCTCTGGTCGGAGTCGTGCTGTAATAAGGAATCGAAACTGGCAAAGATTTGTAGAACAACAGGGTGTGGTTCAGTCGAACTCGAGTCGGCGATTTTTAGAGGCGGCTTTTGTCGGCTGGAAATGGACTATAATACGATGGGTTTCCCGAAAGGTCTTGCAAATCGTTCGAAAATCCTCACCCGTGTTGGATGGAGCACAACTATCATGTATACCCTCTGCTTCATGAAAAAAAAATAATATTATTCTGATCCTTTTTTTGTTAAATTCGCGGTATAAATTCCTGTGAATGAAAGGAAGCATTTTATTGCCCGTAAAATGAGCGGTTCAATATTTTCTGTATTTCCTGAACATTTTTTAGGACTGCTGCTGCTCAATATGCTTACAATTTTTGGAGAAAAAAATTGACGCCTTTACGATTATCCAGATGAACGGAAGCCAGACAAGGAAACTTCCAAAGAATATGTGCTCACATTTTATGCAGCTGTTAAAATTGACAAATAACTGAGTACCTACTCGGTATTAGAGTCACAGAACTTTTTTTTTAGACAATTTCCGACACTGATGCAAAGATGATTTCCGCACGAAAACCCGCAGTCCGACGTTATTTCTCAAGTTTTGCAGAACTAGTGTTTATCATATTTTTGTTTCTGCAAGGGGTTCATCTCAATCTGAGGTCAAATTCGAAAACTAGTTTCAAATAAACCGCTGAAAACATGTTGAGATATAGGTATACGTGAAATATACAAATAAGTGCACAGTTTTATACACGTATAAAGTTGAACCTCGATAACCCAAATCACCCTTGATCAAATTCCTTGTTATGTCAAATTTTTTAAAGTCCCTGTCTAAATTTGCTTCGAAACTATGCATTGAAAACCTTCCTAACTCACAAGCTTTATCCTCCATGAACCTCTGTTACTTGCATTTTCTGGAGACCTTTTGGCTATTATTTTATCCGAACAGGAAAGAAAAAATCCAGAAAAATTTAACCTGTTGTGTTTTGAAATGAAATGAAATAATAATTGGGCAAATGAACTCCTCCTTCCAATAAGTTCAGAATCCTGTCACCTCACAGATGATGAAATAATTTAAAACCCAGAATATCCCGAATTATGATTTCCTGTAATTTCTATTCATTTTCCCCAAACATGGATACTTCTTTCCCTAACTCGAAACCTCCCAAACTCAAATTGTTTTCTTGGTCCCACTACAATAAGTTCGACTTGAAAAGGTCCGACTATATTTTACTTTATGCTTGATCGATTCCTACGAAATATTTTTTTGCAAAACAGGTTTCCAGACTCCATTACTGACGTCAAAACTCGTGGGAAAATTTTAAACCTTGCGCGTCTCGATCCTTACGACGTGGATTTTTTAAATGTTACAGTTAGTAAAGCATGCATTTCTAAAAAAAAAAGTATGCAAAAATGAAAATTGGCTGCGTTATGATGAGTCTCGCGGACTTTCGAAACGCCTCTGCTGATTCTGCTGATGACATTTACGAGGGTTGGTTCATAAATTCTGAGAATTTTTCAGATAGATCCAACGGAGTTGTAACAATTGGGAAATATTTTTTTACTCACATGGCTCAAACATTCGACAACACTTCCGTGCTGTTCAACATGCTCTCCGCCAATTTTAATGCATATTTTCATGCAATAAATCCAAAATTCAAACCAGTGTCAAGAATCAAGTTCTGTTGATTGATTTGGCACACTTTGCCTTATTCTGGCTGTTTCCAACAGTGAAGAACAACCTGAAAAGGGTTGATTTTGATGAAAAACGGACAGCCTCATTTCGGCCATTGAAGGGCAGAAATCAATCAACTAATAATAATGGGAGAACTCCATTTTTGGCAGTGTTTTGATTTTTGAATTTATTGCATGAATGAATGAACAGAACACTTTATTTGCAGCTTTTCAGTGGTCACAAGGTTCAATCAAGATTTCCACATACAAACCTCCTTCCCACCCAACCCAAATCAACTCAAAGACATTTAATCACTTCAGAGCAGGAAACAGAGCACAAATAGCTTGTTTCTGTATGAGGTTTAGTTGAATGAACAATTTAGAGAGAATTTTTGATGAGAAATCATATAAGGTCAACCGTTTATTTTGATCCTTTAAGGTTTCAGAAAGGGTCTCTTCATTGAATTCCAATACTTGTAAGTCTTTCTTCAGCTTGTTTCTATCAGTATGAAATGCTGAACATAAGAAAAGAAGGTACTCTGGTGATGCACAAACTAATGTATTTATGCTGCAGGAGTTACACCACTCAGACACATCAGAAAATTGCTGGATGAATTTTTTACTTAAGTGCCATGAATTTGTCAAAATAGCAACAGTATCATGTATTAAGGGGATGTTAGATGATGCAAATAGTAATGGCTTATTATTGCTGCAAGCAAGATCAGCTAGTAATTTACTTGAGTCTACAACATCACAATTATCATGACAAAATTGAGTAATTTGGATAATGCATTGAAATAGGCAAAGTTTATGCCGAACAATACCTGAGGGATGCAAAATGATGGGGCTATGTATGAGAGTTTTTTTTTTAAATACTGGAATATTTGAAACCCCCTTGGAATCCATTTCGAAAAGTCTCGGCATTTATGAACCAGCCCTCGTGTATAGACACAGGCACGTGCGCGTATCTCAGGCACACGCCTGAATCGTGAGCGTCTCGTTTCACTTGATGCTTTTCCCTCAGCAATGGGACGATTTCCTCGCTCATTGCCAGGTTCCTTTTTGCCATGCGTGGGAAGTGTTTCGTGCCACTGCCCACGAGGAAATTAAATAGCGTTTCACGCTGACTCGGGGAATCCGATTTCCTCCAGCGAGTACGGATCCGTGTGCGTATATATACAGTACATGACTGCCATTTTTATTTTCATTTCTTGGTCGTTTTTTTTTTCGTTACTTCATTTTTAATGTTGGGCGTCTGCCCGGACGTGACGTCGGCGGTGGTGCAATTAAAAACAATTTGCCGTCGGACTGATTCCTGAGACTTTCTCCCCCCATCAGCAATCACGATATTTCCTGGGATGAAAAATAACGCATTCCTTCTTCAACGTTCAAATTATACCGGGGATTATATTCCTGGTGGCATCGGATTTCAAGACTGACTATTATTTTTTCAATTAACTTTCCCGTTGTTCCCAGGCGAAACATTTCTGCGGAATTATATTGTAGATGAAGCTTGTCCCTTTTTGGGCGAGGGTATTTTCTGAATGACAGGGAGGAATGGTCATTAGTTTTCTTTGTTTATTTTTGTACATGCAGTATAACGACAATAAGAATGTCTTATGAAATAGCTCAGCGAGACGATTAGTTTTTTGTAATGAAGGTATTATTGAGTATTCCGAATTTCCAATATCTACTCATTTTCTTCGGTGTTCGAGAGGAAAAAGCATTACTATACACCAGGGGCATGTTATGGTTAATTGGCTTCTGGGTGGAAATTTATTAAAATGACCACGTCTCCCCATTTTCTGATCCAGTAATGTTTCATTTTCTTCGGATATACGCATGAAAAACAGAAATGCACTCCCCAATCATTTAAAAAACGCTGCTTTTTCAGCATTTGTTGGGTAACTTTCCAGAACACCTTGATGTAAGTTCTGCAAAATAATGAAAAGCGCAAAATGACTATTAATTAGATTATCTTTCTTGATGAATACTGTATAAGTTCGAATTGAAGAATCTTGCTGGATATACAGTTGACATTGCTGATGGTTGTTTGACAAAAAAATCAGAATCTTGGCTTTTTCTATGTGGCAAATTGACATTAGCCAATTTTTGCACAGCCTCAAGACTCTGTGAAAGATGTACAGTACTTAAAGCTGCTCCGATCAGTTACCTGAACAAATCTCGGGGCGACGATTTCAAGACAAATCCGAAAGGCTCAATATTTTTAATCTCGGCTCACTGATGAGAGTCGGAAATGTTTCAATGCGTTATCGGAAGTAGTCAATATACACCATCGCATTCCGCCTATTTGACTAATTCTCTCGATAAATTTTGACGAGAATTTCTTCAACTCAACTTCGATCGATTGATTAATCTTAATTTCTTGCTTTTTCTTTCCAGGCCAAGGGACAAAATCAGTGTGCTTGCAAATAAAACAGCATGGTTGCCATTCGACATTGTCCGCAACAACAACCGCACTTTTTGGAGTAGACCTCGTCTGTAAAGGTGAGAAACTTGAGGCATTTTGTGCGACCTCCATTCTTGAAAGAAAAATAAAAACTACGGGATTTTATCTAACTAGAAAAACCCCCTTCTCTTTTCATTATTGCAGAAACATAGAAGAGAGAGAGGGAGAGAGAGCAAAATAAATAAACCGAAGGAATAATAGCGCCGAGAAAAACGACGACGACGACGACGTCGACGTCGACAGCAGGATGATGTCGAAGTGCTCGTCCCTGCTCTTCGTCGCCGTCCTGGCACTCATTACGTCCGCCGTCGTCGGTGTCGTCGACAGCAGCAACAACAACAACAACAACACCAGTCTGCGAAGTCGGAGATGGATCGCACTGTCGTCAGGCATTCCGGATCAGAAACACCAGCGCAGAACCGGATTCGGACCCCGGGTGTCGCACTTTGCCGGCGTCGACGACGGCGTCCAACACCACCTCGAGACCAAAGTCGCCGCCGTGTTCAACAAAGTGGCCTTCAGGAATCCCTCGACGACGACGACGACGACGACGAAGACGACGTCCAGCAGGTCCGTCATCGACACGAATTACTCCTTGCCGTCCCACATCATCGTCGACATCACTCCCACGGCTGCCCCGTCGTCGTCAGTGTCGGAGATGTTTGCCTTTTCCCGGCAAAATATCACGGGACTCGTCACGACGACCCCCCGGAGGTTGAATGGTTCTGTTCCAACCGGAGATCCGGCGAAGAAACGGAACCGGAACAAACCCAAAAAGCAGAAACCTTTCGTCATTGCTGTGGGTGTCGCGACGGAAAGTCCGACACTCGAAAAACTCGGCGACAACAGCCGCCAAATCCTCTTTGGGTCATCCACGCCTCGCTCAAGCTCCTTTTCGTCCACAACAATTGCTGCAGCAGCAAAAAAAACAACGACGCCGCCGACGACGACGACGACGACAACAACAAGTACTACTACTACTACAGAGACACCGACGACGGCGACAGCTAAAAAGTCCGTCATGCAACTGACGCCAGATCAAATTACTCCCAACGACTCGTCTTTCCTCCCCGACGATTTGTTATTGGTGAAAAACTCGACGACGGAGTTTCCAAAGGAACTCTTTTCCCGTCTGGACTCGGCTTGGGACGCCCACGTGTACACCTTCATGGCCCTGTTTCTCCTCCTGGCCTTTTTGTGCGTCGTTTTCGCGGCCAGACTCGCGTCCAAACAGCCCACGGCCCTGTCCAAGGGCTACAACGTGTCCATGCTCATTTTCGTCACGACTCTGGCAGTGACTCAGTCCGTGTCACTTTTCGCCGAATTCTACGGGGCGCAGGTGTTCAAACCTGAGCTGATCCCGGCCATGGCAACCCTGTCGTTGCCGTGTCTCACGTCCAGCTTCGCAGTCCTGTTCCTGGCTCTTCTGGACGCAACCCGGCTGCAAATCATGAGTCCCTACGTGCAGAACCCCGTGTCCATGGCCGGCGTCATAGTCCTGCACTTTCTCCTGAGTGTGAGCAGTGTCATGACCCTGGGCGACTCCATGATGGGCAAGTTCGTGTTCCTCCTGGGCCAGATTGTGTTTGTGACCTGGGCCCTGGGGCTCGCGTTCGGGTACTTGTACGGGTCCAGGGCCATGGTGCGAATGGCACGGACTCTCAGGCTGCAGGAAGCCATTGCCGGCGGCGACGGCAAGTACGCACCCAACCTCCTGGGCCCGATCCGTGTCGGGTTCCTCGTCGGGGCCCTGGTGTCTCTCACAGCCATCGTGGTCGTGTACACGATGGTGCTGTCGGTGCTGGACAAGCAGCAGCACCACCACCACCAACACCAGCAGCACGATGGATCGACGACGACGAGGAACAGCCCCTGGCCCTGGTGGCCCACGCACATCGTGCTGCGCAGCGTGGAAGTCGTGTTCGGCTTCCTGGTGCTGTTTGTGGCCCGAATGCCGCGACGATTCGACAGTGGCGGCCATCACCACCACCACCATCAGCAGCATTTGAGCGGCACCGCCAGTAAATCCCATCATCAGCATCCGAGCAGCAGCTGTCGAAACACGCTGTCGACGTGTCTGTCGTCTTGGCGACGAGCGCATCGCTACAGGAACGGCGTCAGCGACGTGACAGCTGTGTGGCAGACGCACAACAGAGGCGTCGTCGGCAGTGGCCGCGATGATGACGATGACGATGACGAAACCGAGGACCTGTACCCGACCTACTGCAATTCCAACCAGGCCGTGAAGAACTTTGAGAGGACCAACGGAAGACCCGTTTACTCGGATGCCCTGACCGTCGGGAATTTGCACGTGCGCAGTGTGACTCAGCAGCAGTGCTTTGCCATTGCCATGGTGCCCAAGAGGCGCCAGACCCGGCGTCGGGGTTACCCCAACACCCTGGCAGGACACCCTCATCACCAACATCAACATCATCATCAGCAGCAGCAGCAGCAGCAGCACAACCATCATCATCATCAACCCCATCTCGCCAACAACCACAACACCAACAACAATAACAATACCAGCAGTAATAATAATATGATGATGATGCAGAACAATGATCTGAGGACAGAAATCATCGACAGGAGCACGTGTTCGTGCACGAGGCCCGTGTCCATGATGAGCAGCGAATATCGACTGCCCAGGGACACGTATGAAACTGCTGCATCTCTCACCAACTTCCAGCAGCAGCCAAACAGAACAAAGTTCTATCCACATCATGAAGCTAACACTGTCGTAGCTGTTGCTGCTTCTGCTTCTGTTGGCGACGACGACATCAGCAATGACGCTGGCAGCCGTGTCGACATGGCTGCCAGCGATAACCTCAGCAGCAGGAGACAGCAGCAGCAGCAACAGCGTCAGAACAGCTACCCATATCATCAAAAGCAGCAGCAGCACTACCTGCAAAGCTCACCAGCATACCAACTACCAGCAGATTGCAGAAGTGGACGTCTGAGTGTGCCAAGATCCACCAACGCGGTGCGGAGACAATTCAGCAATGCATCGGTGCAAACCCAGCCCGTGAGCTCAGTGAGCATGCAGACGTCGCAAACGTCGCCGATCGTCGTGACAGCCGACAACCTGAGCTCCAGAAACAGCAGCGTGTTCGACATTGACAAACACGTGAGTGCGTGCAGTTCGGAAAGTGCAGCAGCGTCATCTTTCGACGTGCACATGTTCCTCGATGAAACCATGAGTCATGAAGAGGAGGAGGAGGAGGAGGACGACGTGTTCCCCGAGTGCGATATTCCCGAGCCGGTTCTGGACTCGGAAATGTTCCTGCAACATCAAGCGACATCTTTGTCATCGCCGTCTTACAACTCGCTGCCGAGTCTGGAAGTGGCGAGTCTGATGGCGCTGCAAGACCGCCTCGGCGGCGGATACGCCGCAGAGAACTGCAACAAGAATAATGTGAGGAAAAACAATAATGCGCGACTCGCGGCGCCACCGACGAGTTTTCGGACAGTGCTGCACCAGCACCGCGAGCCAAACTCGACAGACATCACGCCAGACTCAGCTGTCGTGGCTGACATGAGTCAGTTGAGCTCCTTAGCTGTACCCTATGGTGACGAGGACGACGATGATGTTGATGATGGGCATGTCAATGGTGATTATTGCAGATTTAAACTCCCTAAAAATAAACACTTACGGATACAAAAAACAGCAGAGCCACACTGTATTATACGCAGCCTCGTATAGCAGATTAATTTTGAGATTAGAATTGACATTTTATTGCCTTTAAAATAATGAAGAAAATTGCAGCATTGTCCCTGCTTAAATGTTCTGATAAAATTATGTTTCCCCTCACAGTTACTGTACAGTCAAACATTTTCAAGTCAAGTTTCAAGAGACCAGTAAAGAAAATTGAGTAATGGAGGTTTTGAGTTTGGGAAGCAAGTATTTACGTTGTTGGAAAGATAGAAGAATTTAAGAAAATTGTAAACAGTGACATTCTTGACCTTAAATTGCTTCTCAAATGAGTTGACAGGATGCTGTATTTGGAGACAAGGGTTCTTTTGCCCCATTAGTCTTTTACTTTATTTCAACACCTATCAAGTGGCAATTTTATTATTTTCTTCTCCCTGTTTCAAGAGAATAATAGCCAAAAGGCCTCAGAAAAATTGAGTTCTATTGAGAGGAAAAGCATTTGAGTTAGGGAAGATTTTAATGTATAGTTTTAAAGGGAGTTTAAATGGGTACTTAAAACAAATTGACTCAGGGAGGGTCAGTATTTGACTTAGGAAGGTTGATTCTAGTTATCACGGCTCAACTGTATCATTAAGAAAATAAAATAAAATCACACAACACAAACTAAAAGTAGAATCGCCACAAATTATGTGATGAGATTTATTTTCATAAGCAATAAAAAACCCCTGATGTGCCAAAGAAAATTTTGTGCACGTGATGCAATCACGCACATGCAACATATCAAAGTGCATAACTCAGTTAATATTTGACATAAAAATGTGCATGTGGTCTTAAGTTAACGCTAATGTGTTTCAGGACTTTTTGTGATGATGTTTAAAATGACCCTGAGCTATATACAGTACTCAACTATTGACAAGCTATCCTTTTCTCATAGGTGAAAAGAATTTTCGTTTTAACTCAAGCTTGTTTTGCAACAGTGACTTCAGTTTTCTTACAACTATAGTTCATCCCTTCCTGAATAAAATGTGGTTCTGCCCTGCTGCAGGTGATGATGACGACGATGAGGAAGATGACCTCGACGATGGCCAGCATTCCAAGCGTTCCGTGGCGAGTTCCATCAGCGACTTCTGGAAACTGAGCACTCGGTCCATCAACGATCTCTTCAAGTCGAGTCCCGTCGTGCGACAGTCCCGACGCAAGGCCAAGGACATCCTGGACCGACTGCAGCTGGGCTCCAACTTCTCGCTCAACAACTCGTCCATGTCCCGGGTGAGACGCTACAGCCCCCTGGACTGCGATGACGAGGACAGGAATCATCATCATCATCATCACCACCACCACCAGCAGCAGCAGCATCAACAACAGCCTGTCAGCAGTCTCAAGCGCTTCTGCAGCGAGTACGAGGTGCACTTGGCAGAAATGGACTCGATGCTGAGTGCAGAAATGAGTCGCTTGTCTCCCATCGACGACGACCATCATCATTTCATCGGGGGTGCCAGTGCTGAAATGAACGATGATGTTGACGATGATCAGAGGCGACATCTTTCGGCGGCGGCGGCGGCAGCAGTAGGCGGAGATGGAGCATATCATCCGTCAGCATACGCTGCCAACAACAGCAGTAGGCAGCAGTTTGTTGCTGCTGCGAGACATTCGAGAGGCACTTGGTGCGACGATTCGTTCGACGTGCCAGTGGTGTCGAATGGATTCCATCAGGACCTCGTGTTGTCACCTCGACAGCGACAGCAGCACCAGTTGCTGTCATCAGCATGTAATTACGACTCATCCGCAGACAGTGGCAAAAGCCTGGAGCTGCTGGACTCGGTCAACAGGGACTGCGAGGATTACGGCGAGTCAGACGTGGATGTCAACCCCAACATCCTGAAAGCCAGGATCCTGAAAGTGTGTGATAACATTAGGCAATTTAGTGATCAGCCCGCGTTGAATCAATCCAGCAGTGTCGAGAGTGCTTTTTGATCGATGATGGACCCGACCGACCTTTTTTTTTTTTGGAAAGGAGTTAATTGCTGTTGTTGATGTGTTTCGAGAGAGTGTGTGTCACCTCCAGAAATCATGACTTGCTGCAGTGACGAGATGATGATGATAGCTTTGTTTTTTCTGGGTTTTTTTTTTGTGTTGCTTAATTCGTCGTAAACCGATTGATCGTGTTACTATCTGTCCTTATTGAGTTCCGTGACGTGTCTCCAGTTTGTTTTTTTTTTTTCCTTTTATTTTTGCTGTGCAGTTCCGGAAAATTAATTAAAACAACGGCGATTTTACATGCGTTTTCTTTCATTTCAACTCGAAATTGCGCTCACTTTTCGCATGAAGCCAAAATACAAACAAGCAACTCGCCAATACATACATGAGCGGTGTATTTCGCAAATTTTCGGCTGATGAAATGGTCAGGGAATCAACATGAACAAATCTCAGATGAAAGAGCAGACCCCTGTGAGTGAATTGGATGATTCAGAAGGAACCACATTACAGCATTTCTACCATATGTAATTTTGTTTGATTATATTTTTCAAGGCAAGCAACACATTGGTACAAAGGTAGCAGTTTCAAGGAAGGAAAATAATAATCTGTATTTAAGAAGTTCTCTCTTTATTTCAATCAGAAATACTGCATCTATTAATTATATGAAAGACTTTGCATTATCTGTTTCGGAAGCACTTTAAAGTATTTATTGCCCAAATCCCATAAAATTCTAGTCTAAAATGTGTTGAACACCATGAGCCTAGAAACAATATTTTTTTTATCAAACATTCATTATCTGGCCCCTATGAGAGTTCCTTGTAATGCGATTTTACTGTACCTTATTTTCAGAGTGTGTCGGCTTGTCCATCTTTCATGCCAAGAATTTGAAGATTAGACAATACTGTACTATACTCCTGATTATCTGGAGTCAAAATTAGAATTTATCGTAACTTATCTTCTATTATACGATTCAGATTTCGGGAAAGAATGTGCATTATTCTCAAAAATGCACTCCATTTGCCGCATGTCTGCGTGAAGTATGACTTTTACTCGCACTTTTTCTCCAACGTACTTCATCATGATACTGTATAATTTATTCATTAACGTGCTCTACTTAAATTAAACGAGCCTCTGATATATCACAAGATACCAAAATCGATGAGATTCTGAATGATCCCAGCAAAGCGGTGCATGACAACTGCTGCTCGGGGACCAGTCACAGTCTCCGTAATGAGTCTTTTGATAGTATCAGAATTTAAATCGACATCACTATCGAAATCGGGAACTGAGTCAAAGTCAGCAGTGACCAGTGGCAAAAGCCGTGTGGCCACGAGGAGACGAAAATCCCCCATGCCGACAAAGTCGAGCCAGAATTGCTGGAAGGAATAGTCTTCCTTCTTGAGCGGCAAGTCGAATTTTGCCATGAGGTCGAAGAGTTCTTGGTAGTAGACGGTTTCCAGAAGGAACTTCTCCATGGAACACACCTCGGCACTCACGCTGGAGCCGAAGAAGTAGTGCAAGTCTGGGAACGGAGACCCTTGCTGCACCATCTGGAAGTCGACTAGTTTCACCGACGCTATTTTCTTTTCGCCATTCTCGTCTACTTCGTCCCTGTAAAAAAAAAAAAAGAAATTAATATTGACAGAAAATGTAAAGCAAAGAATACATATTTTTAGCAGAAAAATTAGTACTGTACAGTACTGAGTCTTGGTTGAGAGCAGCTTTGAAGGTTGCTGAACAAAATGTCATGCCTCACGTAATCCAGTTGAACCTTGATAACTTGAACCTCGCAAAGAAGTCATTTACCTCCCTATGTCAAATTTGTTTTCAAGTATCTGTCTGAATTCGCTTACAAGAAATACAATAAAAAGCTCTCAAACTCAAAAGTTTTCCTTTTCAAAGCCCAATGATTTGAATTTTCTGGAGGAATTTGGGTTTTTATTTTATTGAAACATGCAAGAGAGACCCAATAAAAATCCCACTTGATCTGCTTTGAAAGGATATGAAGGACAAATTGGAAAAATAAACCCTATGCTCCAAATTCAGTATCCTGTCAACTCACATTTATAGCAATTTAAAGCCTAGAATATCAAAAAGTATAATTTTCTTTTTTTTCTTAATTCTTTCTTAGTCCGCCATAGATGTTTGCTTCCCTGTATCTCAATTTTTTGTTGGTCCCTTGAAGTTTGACTTTAAAAGGTTTGACTTTATTTCTAGAACAGTGTGAATCTCATTTGCAACAGAAAATTCAACTTAGTTTTTTTCTTTTTTAAATCATTCTCAAATGCATCAGTGTTATTGGCAATGGATATGTCAACCAGGCTCAAAAATATAACTTTGAATCAAAATACTGTGCTTCCAAAAATAAATAAACCTTCAACATTTTACCTTATCCGCTATAAAATCTTGCTCAAGAATAATGTAGACATGTCCTTGCGCACATCATTGAAAAATATCCAGAAGAAAATTTAAACTTGAAAGCACGCATTTTAAAACTGAAATCAGTTTATCATGGCAGCCAATGACATAGAGTACTGTACAGTACTTGCCACTCTAAAATAATCTTCCACTATTGCATTTGCAGAAAGATAAAATACGAAGCATACCGATGAAAGCTTCAGTCCAAATATTTCTTGATTGGTATAGGTTATAAAGCAATTGAAACCAATGAGCATTTTCTCTGTCGTTATCACAATTGAGGCTACAAATGATTACTTATTGTTGCATCACATCAGACGGACGAGCGTCCCAGAGAGACAAAAGTTTTCGCAATAAGTTCCAAATTGCAGTGCTTTTTTAACTTGTCAGAAAATTTTTCTTGAAGTGAGCCTCCAGGTTTCATAGCAATCATGATTCTCTCTAATTTCCCTATCGCGTGAATCATTGGAAATCTTCTACAGGTACAGTACAGTATTGTCAACTACGAACTGTACAATGAACTTTAAAGTTCTTGAACTGTACAGAGGTACAGTAATTCATGCTCCAAATGGTGTCATTTATGCGGTGTAAACACATTGGTTGAAGCATCACCAGAGCGCCTTCTTTTCTTATGCCCAGCATTCCACAGGTACAGGAATGAGCTTCAAAAAGATTTGCGACTCCTAAAATTCAAAACTCTTTCTAAAATCTTAGAGGTCCAAGATAATCTAATAACCTTTTATGGTTTCTCATCAAAGATTATCTGCAAATTGTTCAATCAACTACAGTATACCTTATCTTGGAGCAGGTTGAACACCTTGTGCTTTAATTTGGTTTTAGTAATTGCTTTATGTTGCAATTTGGATTATTGATATTTTGTTTTTGTGAACAGGGAAGGGAAGAAAGTGTACATATTTAAATCAGTTTTGGGGTAGCACTTTTTATTTTCTTGTAATGTCCATGTTGAGCTTGCTCATCCTCTATTTCCCATTCTGAAGTGAAGAATGTGTTTGGATGAATGTGGGTGGGGAGGGGAGGGGGTTTAGATGTGGGAACAGTTTTTGAACCTTGTGAATGTTGGAAAGCAGAACATACAGCTTGTTATTCACTTTGAATGAAATTTAAAAAATTGTGTTATGTAAGTCTAAGGGAAAACAAGACTCAATTTAGGGAGATTTTGATTTTGGGACACTCTTGATGCACCAATTACATCCGGATCTTGGGGTTTCACCGTATTTTACTTTTATTGATACAGTACTTGACTTGTGCCTTACTCACAATTGGCTACCAGTAAATATTGCAATTTTCATCACCAGACAATTCCCAAAAAAACATTTTCACGAACAGTTCCTTTCAAGCACTCAAAAAAATGGGACTCCTTCTTGGGGGACATATTAAAGACTCGCCTCAGAAGCTGGTTGTTCAGCCAGCAGTCCCCCAGGCGGTACCCGTCCAATCCTGGCACTTTAGTCCCGTACCCGGTGAGTCGGCCAAACAGCGCCGGCAGTTGGTCCGGGCCGCAGTACTCGTCAATGTACTTCTTCAGCCTGTCGGCGTTGGCCTCGTTGCCCGGCAAGGCCCTCAGGGCCCGTTCCAGCTGGAAGTAGGCAGAATTGTCTCGACACACGGACTGCAGCAGTTCGCTGCTCTCGTACGGGTCCACGTGCAGTACTCGGAATGCAGACCCGTCTCGGTAAGTACGTCCCAGTTTGCGGGCCAGGGAGATCCCGTTCGCGTGGAATTTGGCCAGGGATTTCAGAATGGCGGTCGTCTCCTCTACAGTTGCCCCGAGCAGCCTGAAACATACACACGCATGGCAAAAATAACAAGAAAAAAACTTGAACAAAAACAAATAAATGAAAGAGTATAGCAGTGCAGCAGAGATACTCTCAAAGCGCTGCTCCACATAAACTTGCGAGGGTTTCCAGCACTGAAAATTGGACAATCGACAAATTGAAGAATGAGAAATACAGGAAGCATGAACCAAAGGAAAAAATAATGTACTGTATACAGATGATCTCTCTGTACAACGAAATTCTATAGGTGCCATTAAAAAAATTTTTAAGAGATACAGTACTGTTATTTCGCTTAGAGCACCCAGTATAATATTTTTGTAAGTTACGCCCTCATGAAAATCGTTTGAAACATTTTCCTCGTCGTGTGTGTGTGTTTTTTTTTTCGTCTGCCGTGCATTGCATTCTGAATTCGTATAAACCACAGGAAAGGAAATCCGCTGCGTCATAAATGATGGATTCATCCTACCCATGCCCAGCATTTCTTCCTAGATGGAATCCACGAACCTGTCACCCATGTAATAGCCAAAGGGCTGCAGGTCTTCCAGGACGATAATGGGATCCGGTCCGGATCCATTCGCGAGGAAACACCTCGGGACATCAGGGTACAGGCTGCTGGGTAAGCCCAGTTCGTCAACATTTCTCTTCATACTGGGGATCAACTCGTTGTAAACGCAGGCTTCTCTTTCGAATGCGAGCAGGTCGGTCACAAACATTCGATCTTCCTTTCCTGTAGAAAATGGTTCATTTTTCAAGAAATAGGCTTCACAAGACGGGAAATAATTGATTTGGAAAAAAAATTTAACCTGTCCTCAGGACATGTGCATTGGTTCATAAGTTTTGATACTTTTTTAAATAAAGTGGACCCTGTGTTAACAAACTTTTTGGTTAATAAACTTTTGGTTTTTTAGGAAACATTTTGGGTTAAGAAACCAAAATTCAGTTAACAAACTTTTTCAAAGGAAAAATCTCAAATTTTAAAATTGAAAATGTGATTTTATGGCTGAAATTTATGGTACAATCTAAGTACAAATAATTCACCCTTTCACTGATATGAAAATCCTTCCCTATATAGTACAGTACTTTGAATACAGTATGTGTTATCTTTAGGTTTCAAACATGCTTCAGGTGAAATATTTATAAGCTTTTTTGCAACAGAATTGCAATATTTACTATTCTGCACTTGGTTTCTCTAATTGTTCAATTATTAGAAAAGTCTATTTTATATTTAATGGCAGCATTGAAAAAACAAGTTAATTTTCACCTGACATGTATCCTTGAGTGTGTATTTCTCTGAATGTGAAGCTTCTTATCTTTGTTTTCATCAGTCTTACTTCCATATGAAGATATTCTGTGAAGATATTCTGCTTTTAAGATGCAGCAATAACTCATCCTGATTATGTAGTTGTTATTCTCATTTTTTGTATTCCATGTTCTTATGTCTTTTGGGGTCATTAAATGTGGGGTCGTTATATGGATTAAATTCATCCCTATTGAAGTCTAAGGAAAACTCACATTTGGTTAACAACCTTTTGTTTGGAAGCAATTAAGTTTGTTAACTGAGGGTTCACTGTAGATACAAAGAAGATTCAATGACTCAGATAATTTTTTACTCACATAGACCCCATCACTTGGCAACACTTGAATGATATTTTATGTACTCTGCTGGTTTGAATGCATTTTTAATGGGATAAATCCAACAAACAAAACAGTGCCAAAAATTGAGTTCCATTAGTGGATAATTGTGGATTAAGCTGCTCTTTGACGTCAAAAATGAGGCTGCCCCTGTCCTCAAAATCAATTTATTTCAGGTCCTTCTTCACCATGGGGATCAACCAGAGCCTAGATATCACCAGGTGCATAATCACATTGGATTTTTGCATTTCTCTGATCATTGCATTTGTCTCATGAAAAAATGCATTGAAATCGGCAGAGAGTATGTAAAACAGCATTGAAAGTGTTGCCAAATGATGGGGCTATGCCAATGAAAAATATGTGAATGGTTACAACTTCAGTGTATTCATTTCAAAAAGACTCCGAACCAAACCTTCTACTTTCCTTGTCTTGTTCGAAAGCTTACCTTCAGGCATCACCTTGACGAAAAGGTCGAGCAGCTTTTCCTCCTGTTCCAGCAAGAAAACCACTCGAACTCGGAGCGTAACAGTCATGAAGTTTTCTCCTCTCCGAAATGCTTGTTCGCTTCTGAATGAACGAATTCTGATGGGAGAAGCATGGACTTCTTCTATGACTTCTTGCAATCGTGCCTCAGTCACCAACTCGTTCATTTTTTGATTTTGTGCCAATCGGAAATTGTCACACTTGTAGATAAAAGGTGAATACCGAGGCGCTTCGAAATTCTCTGGAACACACGGATACTTGAACTACTGTAAAGTACAGCACATTTTGTTTTGTCAAGGAATGGAGTGACCTCTGTACCTTCCACGAGAAAGCATGATCATTGAATTTTCAGGATTGTTGGCTGAGACCTCGCGCCTAACCTACACGGAGATGCGATAGTAGCGAACTTACGAGTCTACCATATTTACCCAAGTAATGTGAGAAGAAGATACTGTATCACCAAAGAAAGCTTTCCTGCAAAATCTGGGAAGAATAGTGATGTGCATATGGCAAGGGTGCATAGGTATTTAAAAAAATCCAGTACATTAATTGCGCAAGCCATGAATGATTTCTCGGTGCAAATAAGAACAGGCGCGGGAATTCTGTTCGGCGTCAATCCTGTAAAAATAATATTTCATTATACTGTACATATAAAAGAGTATACCTTGAATCAATTAAAACTGAAATGTGCGTCTCATATACATGTATGAACAGGCCACAAAAAAAATTTGCACGTTCATTCACAACAGGCCACACAAAAAAAATTGCAGGTTCATTTTCAAGGGTGTGTGACACTGTACTTGAGTAAATGCGGTACTGTATTTTTAGAAGCAGGGAAGCTGATGAAAATTGCATTTGAGAAACATGCAATACAGTATTTCACATTCCTAATGGATTCTTCTCAATGAGAAAGCTTATTCGCGTCTTTTGATTCTCTTTTTTTTAACACGAATGAACAAATCCTAGTAATGAATGAACATGGTATTGGCTGAAGAACTCTCTGCCTCGATCAGAAAATTTAAAAATGTTGTCTCATTCAGAGTTTCCCAGTTGCCGAATCAATGTGTGTTTCAAAATCAACGGTGTTTTAACATCATATGGAAAATGGGTAGATGAAACTTGTAAAAATGGTGCAATCATTTGGAGCATTGCAGTACAGTCAACCCCTGCACAAGTGCACAACAGACTTAATTTGTGCAACAGACTAGTCTGTTGAGTGAAAAGTCTGCTATGAAAAATTCAATTCTTAAAAATTGAAATTTTCACTATATCATTCATTTTTAAGCTTTGCTCAACTTTAAGCTTTCAAGCTTAACCAACAGAAGTCTGTTAAGTAGATTTAGTCCTTTTTTCAGGAGGGAAAACTACCTCCAGAGGCAGTCTGTTATGCAAAAATTCATTGCAAAGGAGGTCCATTGTGTGTGGGTTGACTGTAATTATTGCACATTGTATTCCTTGCGCATGGATAATAAGAGAGAACCCTATAGCTATAGTCATACTCTTTTTTGCCATTTTACTACAAAATGAATACTTTGAAGCAACAAAATTAAATCAGAATAATGTATCAGGGAGAGTTATTTCTTTTCAATTCCATAAATAGTTAAGACAGAACTCTGTTAAAGTCTGATCTGAGAGGCAATCTGAAGAACTCTGAAGCACATGAAGTTTTAAAAACAGTTTATTGAGTGATTTTAAAAAGCCAGCAGAAAAGGTTCAAATGAGAACTAAATTTCACATACTGAATATAGTATAAAAGCCAAAATAATGTTTCTACATCAGGTGCAAAAAAGGTGTAATACCATGTGATATAAATTAAGGTCTTCCAATTAGTCTGGCTTTTCTACTTGGGGATCACTTAGTATTAGCATTAGTCTAAAGATTCAAGAGGCATCGAATTTCATTTGGAATTTTAATGCAGTTTCATCTGTAACATTGTTCCTGGGGTCCATTTTATTATTGTTTTACCCTGATTTACATACGCAGGGGGCATTTCATATAGAACCCAGGAGTGGCTTTTCTTGCTGACGCGAGGTACAAGAAGGGAGAGCAGAAAAGTTTGTACCTTCAATGAAAACATATTTCTAATACAGTGGGCCCCCATCTTACGTCATCAATCCGTTCCAGGATTGACGTCATAACATGGGGCCATCGTAAGTTGAAACCCTATTTCCCTTAAGGCTACATTATAAAAAAATTAATTTGTTCCAAAAAAAAATATTAAACTAACATTACCTTTTTATTTCAACTTTTTGTCAGAAATTGCATTAATAGACACAAGACATGATTGAAAGACTCTATAAAACAAAAGTGATGGAGGGGGGGGTAGGTTCTCTTTATTTTTTAATTTTTTTCTTTCTCATAAAAACCGTGTACTGCAGGGGCCTTGTTTGTTGTTGTTGGAATGAAATGTGGGCTTGAAACCATCAATTTGAAATCCTGTAGAATCTGGTGTATTTTTTATATGATAATATGCCTGACGTCAGATTGGCTCAAAGAAATAGCCCGCCAAAAATAGTCAAAGCTCTGCAGCTTTTCCATTGCTCAAGATGAGTATCATTTCCTGCCAGAATGTCATCAACTTTCATGACCTAGGAATGCTAGGAGCGATGGGCCATGGGCGCATAATGGATTCAAAATATAAAATACAGTACTATATACTGTTCCAAAAACACAGAATAGATTTCCTTAGAAAGCTATTTTGAGCATACTTTGATAGTCCGAGTTTTTTTTTTAAACCAACATTATTGCTGAACAGTAAAACACCAAGTAAGTTTAGTCGTATCATGAAACCCCGACGTAAGTCGGGGGTTTTTTTAATAGAAAAAAGCGTCGTAAGTTGAAACTGACGTAACATGGGCCCGTCGTAAGTCGGGGGCCCACTGTACTAGAATAAGTTTGAAACATAATTTGAGCAATCCAACCATTCAAGAAGAAAATGAGAAAACCATTCATTAGTATTGGAGGGGGAAAAGTGTCTTCTGTGATACATGATAATAAGTATCCTTGATACAAAAGTGCTTGCAAGATAAATTTTTGTAAACACTGACAGTGGATTCAATAATTATAAAATTAAAATTAGCCTAATTCATTTGATTTTAGCAATGCAAGGCATTGTGTTACTGTGTCAGCCCAAGTATTTGGCACATTGGTTTCTCAGTTAATGAACTAAATATATTTGGACTGCAAACCTTAGAGATGTTCCAGAATCTGGATCTAGACTCATTTATGATCTATCTGAACTTCCCTTCATGAGTATTGGGGACTCGCTGCGCATCCCTCAAAAAAATAATAAATTAAAAGTAATATAAATCGAGCGGAAAAAACCGCTCAAGAGGAAAGTAGAGCATCCGTCAACAAACTTTCACTCCAACGTTCACCCCCTTCAAAAAATCAAAATCTTGGCGCCAAGACGTCTTTGACTTGACTTTATCGAGCCAATCAGATGCCTTGGTGCCAACCCTTGCCCTTGATCCACATCCTGGATCAAGGAGACATCCCAAAATTAATAAAAGATTAAAAACCCTATCATTAGTATCAGTCTGTTGTTTGCTGCGTTGCAGTGCATTTTGGAGGTTTTTGCGAGAGGTTGTTGTTCAATCCAATTTAAAAACTTACAAAATTTATCTTGTGATTTTCTTTGTCTGTTTTCATTTGGGACTTTTTGAAATATATTCTAAAACTTTAACTTGAGGAATTCTACCGAGAATTCCCAGCCCCAGTCCCGGGCTGAGTCTGTGTTTCATTTTCAACTTCAAACTTTCTTTCAACTCTTCGAAAATTTGATGTGGCGACCTTTGTCCCCAACAATGAGCGCTTTGACAAAGTTCCGCATTTAAGTAAGTTTGCATCAATAAAACGCGTTACTCAACCATATTTTAGATACATTTGTAAGAGGAACACCGCTTTTTGTTTAAATCTGCGGAATGAATTATTAACGAAGTAGAAGAACCCATTATAAAATATACTTGCGTATGACATGCGTTGATGTGCACCACTTATGCTCTTGCTACACTTCTGCATCAACAACAACAAAAAACACTCAAGAACAATAACGAAGAAGCACGACAAAATCAAGAAAAGATCGACAATCTTGAATATCCACTTGAAAAAGCATCCTGGCAGCTAAATTTCTTTACGCATATTGAATTTTGTTTGAAGGGGATTTCATTTGGGCCATGGCAGTACTCAAAAGAAACGGTCAACCACACAAAACGTCCAACCATTACTAGAAGTCAAAGTTCGTTGTATACGAAATTATTTGCGCCAATCGGAAGTTCTGTGTCAGGAGTAAAATCTGCGTTGAACCAAGTGTCATTTTAAAGCAGATTTTCCACCGTTTTCCTTTTCCCTATGACAAATTGACATGTATCTCGGAATCTAGTGGCGTCTTTCAGTCACTTGAATTTTTCTCATTCACTCCAGTGAGTGATAAAAGAAAAAACAGAAGCACCAAAACCACAAATTTATTAATTTTGGCACGTACCAAAAACTTTTTTCAAACTGAAAAAGCATCTCATTCTTTTCATTTATATGCTCAAAATCACATCCTCGCTTGTAGAGATGTCGGTTTCAAGCAACGACAGTCGATCAAGTGCGTGACTTATACGTAATATGCAAGGAGCCAATGTTGGCACATATAATGCTGATTCTCTGCCGGTATGCGAATGTATGCCAAAGCAGCCAACTTCATGCAGCACTCACACGTACAAGAAATACTCGAGTGCGGCAGAACTGATGGATCATGTTCGGAATATATCGGGGTTCTCAACGACGTCTATATACAAGGGTTCTAACAAAAGTTCTCCAAATAGAAATGAAAATGGCGTATAATTGTGCTGAAAAAAATGTATTCTTTGAGGAAAAACATATTCTTTGGCACACAAAAATATCAGCCCTGTTTGACAATTGTTTTTAATGTTTTGCAAAATTCCTCCTGGCAGAGTTTTTCTCTCCACTCAAATAAGATGTGACGCCCTTCCTACAGATTTTGTTTTTGTAGCCCAGCTTTCCCCTCAGAATTCTCAAGATCAATGTGGCATAAATTCCAAGGGTTGCCTCCAGGTCTCATCCTCATAAATGGTGGAATTACCTTGGAAGACCTGGAGGCAACCTCATCCTCACAAATGGTGGAATTACCTTGGAAGACCTGGAGGCAACCCTTGGAATTTATGCCACATTGATCTTGAGAATTCTGAGGGGAAAGCTGGGCTACAAAAACAAAATCTGTAGGAAGGGCGCCACATCTTATTTGAGTGGAGAGAAAAACTCTGCCAAGGGTAATTTTGCAAAACATTAAAAAAAAAGGTCAAACAGGGCTGATTTTTTTGGTGCCAAAGAATATGTTCTCCATAAAGAAAAATTTTTTCAGCTTGATTATACGCCATTTTCCTTTCTATTCTGAGAACTTTTTTTAGAACCCTTGTACAAGGGAGTCTAACAAAAGTTCTGTGGATAGAAATTGGAATGATGTATGATTGAGCTGATGAACTATTATTTTTCAGAAGAAGTATTCCTTTGAACAAAAAAAAAATACTCAGCCGTTTGGTATATTCTCTCGCAAAAGACACTCCGGCAACTTTCTGCTTTTCACACAAAAGATGAGGCAAATATCTTGCACATTTCTTTGCATAGCCAAGCTACTCCTTCAGAATTCTTGAAATGGAAGAAGCATTTAAACCAAGGGTTGCCTCCAGGTCTTCCCAAGTATTTCTGCCATTTTCATCAACAGCAACCACATTCTCATCCCAACTGGCAGCGCTGTTAACCCTCTTGTACAATGGCGAATCAGTTCCCATCAAATGGCCATGCCTCGTAATTTTTGCACACTTGTGAATTTCAGTTTGACCAGAGGTCACTAAAATGCAGTTTTGACACAGCAGCCAAAGTCCAAGCTATATCCACGAAAGTAAAACCCATTGTTTTCAAAATCCCTCAATGCTAATCCTATGGGAGGGTTAGCAGGAATGTGCTACCACCCAGAAATAAAAAATTTGTTTTCCTTTTTTCTGCAGAAAAGGGAAGAGAATTTGGAGTTTTTTGCACTTTGGCTCTTCTTGTCAGTTTAGTTGTCTTTATTCTTGCAATTTGTGGCACAAAATTGTGCAAATACATCCTGGCTTCACCACAATAAATGAGTTAATAACCATTGTGAAATTAACAGGAATCATTGGTAGCAATCCTTGAAATTAATTCCATGTCAATGTCAAGAATTCTGAGGGAGAAGCTGGGCTAGTGCACCAAAAAATCTGCAAGATTGGCATTTCATCTTTTGAGCGAAGAGCAGAAAGAGGTCAGAGGTCAGTTCTGCATAAATTTTCCCCAAAATACTATATATAAAACAGGGCAGATTTTTTTTGCGCAATAGGGCCCTTCCTCTTCTCCCGAACAAACTCCTTTTTAGCTCAATCATATGTCATTCCAGTTTTTATTTGAGAAATTTTGTTAGGCCCCTCATATTCTATGCCACATACACTACTGAAAGAGACTCCAGTACAGTAAATTCCTTCTGAGGAATCCAGATGGGATTTGCGGCGTTTCAGGAATGAATCAGCGGAATCACGAAGCCTTTGGGTACAAACACTGGCATTATTGCCTCGCACAGGTTTATCGCTGGGATCGGATGACGAAGTACAATGTATAGACTTGACAATTTTGTTTGGAAACGTGAGTCATCGCTGGCTGCCGTATTTTCGCGGGATCTTGGAATAGTTGATGTAACGTTAGTAATAGGGCGAATACCATGGTCATAAACAGAAGCATTCGTTCCATCCCCTTTATTTTCATGTTGTTGATGAAAATTCGTTGTTCGCGTAAACATCTCAGAAAATGGGAGTTCATGGGAAAGCTGAAAAAGATCTGAATGTCGTGTGCAGTTGGGGGAGGGGGGCGTAAAAATAATGTTTTCATGAGTCATTTTCCGAGGAACCAAGTTTATTCCAGAAGAAGATCGCAAAAAATAAGGGAAAATAGGAATATATTTGCACAAGAAAAGAGCATATATTTGGATAGAATTATAAAATATCAGCCTCAAATCTGTGGATTCATGGACTGCGAAATTTCAATGTGAACTTAGAACTTGTTGATAATGTTGGAAACCAGTTTCTGACGTACCGCTCTCCTTCACAAGAATAAACGCAATTTAATTTTAACGAGGACTCGTGAATTATCTTCAGCCATTATTCGGTACATGTCTGATTCAATGATGTGACAAAACCAAACTTTATCTAAAGTGGAATTAACATTTTTCTAGTTTTTCGAAATGTCCGGGCTGTTTCAATTTATTTTACGGGCTTCAGCAATCGTTTGAAGTTCAACGCAAAAAATAGGATTGACAATTTAGTTCTAGAAATATAGTTGTTCACTACTGTATACGGAAGAGGAAATCGCCGAGCAAATCAACGCTGATTAAACGTAAATAATTTTGTTTTTAATATTTTAAAATGTACTTTACAAATCCCCTCTCAGTGGAGAATATTACAGTTGAAAGAACAATGCGTTGTCGGAACGAACTTCATGTTTCTTGTCTATACCGAGAAGGTTGAGTATTAAACTGATGAGCAAGACAAAACAACGACAAAAACTTCACAATGCGATTGCGGTTCTGTATTTTCAAGTCCAACTTCCACAGGATAACAAACCTGAATAAAAAAAATCCCCTTCATTAGCTCTTGCACAAAAGTTTTTAGCTTAATCAGCGGACCGGCGCCGGTCAGCTGAAGTTTTTTGCCGGTTCACGGGAAAATTTCCTCCTCAAAATACATTTATTAAAAGTACAGTAATTGAGTCTGTTAGCGTAATTGACAATTTCGAAAAGACAATGTCAGTTGGAATTTTCTGAGGAATAATAAAAGTGGCGTTTCTCCTGAAAGCTTTTCAGACATGTTTTCACCTGCTGAAATATATTATTTCAAGTTTTCAATCTGAGAAACCTTTCTTGAAGCCAAGCTTTCTATTTTTTCAAGGCATTCCACTAAATAGCTGCTTCATTGCTGGTTCCTATAACTCAAGTTTTACAACATTTCTTTCTGAGGACTGTATGCTGGCAAGTGCTGTATTGTACTTGAATTATTCTGTTGGTTGTCGATAATGGTATGAAAAGTTGCCAGTCCACAGAAAGTTGTAAAAAAAAAATATGCCAGTCGCCGCAAAATTGTATTACAACTTTCTGGTCCGCAAGCCTGAAAAGTTTGGGCAACACTGTTTTAGCACACTTATCTAACCACACACAAAAAAAAACGCTTGTACTGTACAAGGAAATACTCTCTTATTTTTCCTTGTTCAGCAATGTTCGAGAATGCAAGGCAGCCAGGATTTTTTTTCGGAAGTAGATCACCTAAAAATTATAGGACTTCAATATTTATACAGCATATACAGTACTATAAGCAGCAGAAATATCTCACGAAAAATTGCATCACTGTAGAAAGCACAATTCTTAGAGGCATGCTCTAGTTCGCAGGGCAGTGATTCCAAGTACACTGACTGATATATTTGGGGGGGGGGAAGACTCATTTTGGGTCACAGTATCGAAAGGTATGCACACGTATTCGTATTTGCAGAACTCATGCTTCCGACAGCTTCAGTGGTTCTCGGAGTTCTGGTGCCAAATATACGTACGTATACAGTAGAAGAGAAGGTTACCCGCGATTTTTGCATGGGCAATTTGCACTTCTAGAAGAACCAGCAGCAGCAGCAGCAAACACTAATCTTAATCGCTCTTCAAAGCTTAGGCATGAAAAGCCGGTTTCTAAATTGTCCTGCACTCGAAGAAACCTCGTTTCTTTCGTTCAAGGTGATTTGATGTCTGTGGCAGAAATTACCTGAGCAATTCCTCTGCGATTTCAGGGAAGCAAATTTTATCCAGCAAACAATCCGGTTGTTTTACCCGTGAGCTGAACCAGTTTATTTGAGATGCAGAAAACAATATGCTGAAAGCCCAGAAAAGGGCTAGAAGATTCTCAAATTGTTTTAGAGTGTTCAAACCTGGGCTTGCTGCATGTTTTCCTTTCATTTTTAGACAGGAAAGGAAAGGGAAAGGAGTCTTATTTTTGTGCATGGTTTGCTCACCCATGGATGCCAACTTAGAGGCAGTATAGGGACCAGGTTTTGTGACTGACTGGTTTTCTTGAAATGGGAGGTTTTATTTTCTTGATGATTTTTGGTTTCTGAGTATTAGAATGGTGAATTCTGTGTAGAAAGAATCAGACCATTCTTAGCTGTGAAATCTGAAGGTTCCCTCTCATCTTGGGGATTGTTGTGAAATAAAACTGTTGTTAATATAAAGTTATTGTCTAAATTCTTTTTCAAATGTTGGCTTTGCCCAGCAACATCAACTTTCTGCCTAAAATCAGCGTAGAGTGAAAAATCGAACTACAGATGTCCATCATATAAAACAGATAACGTACTGTTGAGCATTTTATTATATGAAATGTACTATTTCAATAAATAGTTTTCTAAATTTCATATAAGAGATGCAATGCAATCCTTCTATAAATTTTCAAATGGGTGCATTCTTTGTAAACTGTTTTAATTAAAATTCCCTGACACTTTTAAACTTTATCGGATGAGTGTTCACTGTTCGCCGATTAATAATTTATCGTCTCCCACTAGCTGCTAGAATTTTCTGTCATCTGGGTACTTCAAACTTTTTCAATCCTCTCCTGTGACACTTTTACAAACCTATAGCACTCATTTAGCAATTTAAAAAGTTTTTCATGATGGAAATTTTTGAATAAGTGATGATGAAAGTGGAGGTTGACGAATATGACCAGGGACGCAATTCCATGTTGAGATTGAAAATACACATTGCTGTCTTCAGCAATGTGGATGAGGCATGCTCCATGTTTTGCCGACAAATCCCGCAGTGGTTTGAAATATTCAGACTAAAAAAAGAACTGGGTTACCCAAAGAACTTCATTTCACGATATTCGGAAAACTTTGGAGCATTCCCATGGACATGTCCATACGCACAATAATTTTTTTTTCGATGAGCCACACACAATAGAAGTCCATTCTTCATTGGTCCCAAAAAGAAAACTCAATTTCATTTCACACAGTTGTAGCAATATTTTTCAGCCTCAATTTTTCATTCCCAACATTTCATCAAGCATTTTCTGCTCCTCTTTCACTAGCTCAAATGTATATTTAAAAACTTTTATTTTAGTCTCTTTAAGTCCACGTACAGTATTTTATTGACCTGGGTAACACGCGCACTTTTTTCTGGGAAAGCAAGGCAAAAAAAAGTGCGGCATGTTTGGTATGCGGTTTATGTATTTTTCACAGAATAAGAAGAAGTCATGAAAAAACATTGGTTCAAGTCAGAAGTTTGTGTTGGGTGGAAAAAATGAATGTAAAACTGTATATGACAACCTATTCTAATCGAATTATTCATATTCTTTGATGTATTCATAAGGTTGTGAAAAATCATGAAATTAATGCATTTACAGTACTCGAGCGCCATGCGCCCTTGAGTAAGGTATGCACCCATATTTTTCTACTCAAAATTTGGATAAAATTTATTGCTGAATATAAGACATGCATCCCATTTTTCAAGACTGAAATTTAAATTTTTTGAAATAAAACGCATGAAATTTTGAATTTGGACTGGAATGCTAGTCAAATTGAATACACATTTTTCATCATTTCCATTTTATATTGTCTTTGTAAATTGGTTTAAAATGCTCTGATTGAAGCTTGGAACCAAGCACTGTACAAGGTGCACCAAAGCTTACATTTTTAATGTTATACAGTACCTGCCTATGAGATGCACGTCTTTGTTTTCTCTCTTTAAATTAAAAAAGGTATGCATGGTACACAAGTAAATACAGTAATATTTTATAAAAGAATTTCGATTTTCAGCCAACAAAAAAAAACAAAAACTGGGTTGCTGGTCTTATGCAGGGGTAGGCTTTTGGGCCAATTTGGTTCCCAGAAAAAAAAGGTGCAAATCTCACTTTAGGATATGATTTGGTTCTCGAGTGAACAAAGTATATCCCTAGAATGTACTGTACTGTAAATGTAACTGTCTAGTTAACCGCGGTGAAATAACTACATATCCCCTTTTCTAAATTTTAAAAATCGCAATGCAGATTACAAGTCTCTCTCTCTCTCTCACTCTTTCTTTCTCACCACAAAGTATACCATTAATATTTTTTTTTCTTTTTTTTTTAGCTTCAGTGCTAAGGGTTCAAATCACTTGTTCTTGAACCATGATGCCGACCAAGTGGGCGAAACGAGCAGCGATTCGACCACAGTCTGCCTGCACGGCGTCCTTGGCCACGTTCTTGATGGCCTCCCAACTGAGGTCCTCGCCGGTGTCGTAGTCCGGGATGGTACTGGCCTGCGCCATGACGATCGGAAGCACAAACATGGCGGACACGAGGCAGAACTCCGAGTGCTGCTGGAAATCCGCCCAGAAGTCGTCGAAGGAGTAGCCCGAGTCCGGGAGCGGAGACCCGAGCAGGGACAAGACCCGCATCAGTTCGGGGAAGTACTCGTCGCGGATCAACTCGCGTCGCTTGGACAGTACTTCGTTGCGGACACTCGCGCCGAAGAAGTACTGGAGGTCGGCGATGGTGGACCCGTACTGCACGACCTGCAGATCCAGGAGTTTCACGGCTGCGACCCGCTTCGACCCGTCCTCGCTCGTCTCATCCCTATACAGTATATGCACAAATACCGTATACATGAAGTACCGTATTTGCTTGAGTATCATTCATGCGCCATTCAGTAAGATGCGCTTCTTTTTTTTATTTTCAGCCAAGAATTTTCGAACAGAATACACACACATTGCAGTACTTCTCATCTGTTACGTGTTTAAATTCGTATTCAAAAAACTGTGCATTTATTGGGTGAAAATTTAAATTCAAACCCACTTGAAAAAAAATGAACTGCTAGTGATATTTTTGTAAGGCGCAAATACAGTCAGGGCCTCAAATTGCTTTCTTAAATAAGTCAACAACCTACTTGAAGGCAAGGGTTCATTTGCCCAAGTAGTCTCATTTCTTTTCGAAACGCATCAAGTTACTTTTATTGTTTTTCTTTTGTCTGAGTCAATAAAATAAATAATAGCCCAAAGACCAAAGAAAATTCGGGTTGGGGAGGTATATACTGTATATACGCACAGTAGAGCATATTAATTACCCTGCATGTACATGTAATGTATATATTACTGCACACATGGTGACACAAGTCTGAGCTGAGGATTGCTCAACGCTACGCGGTGTTCAGACGTCTCATCACGTATACCGTTGTACAGTATTTACACACGTACGAGGTCGCAATTCGAATTTAATAAGGAGAACTACAATATTTCAGGCTGAAAGACTAATATGGTGTCGGCTCATATGTTTCTACTTGAGACAAAAACGTGGGAAATGAGGCCGATGTACACAGAAGAAAAAAAACAAGGCAGATGTACGTGATATTAATTCTGGAAAGGAAATGAGCCAGTTTGGAACATCATTTTGATTTTCTCTTTTATAGTTATGTCATTCATTACCTTATACTACGGTACTTTTTTCTTAATTACATATTTTAGGAAAATAATTACGACATTTTCAGGCTGTATTTGCGTAAGTGCGAATCATGCGTATGCAGCACAGTACAGTATTTGGATTGCTCGAACTTTTTCTTTTGTTTTTTTGAAGCGTTGGTGCGTAATTAACCGTTTCGAGGAAGTGGGTTTTTAAGCCGTGACGGCATAAATTTTATAATGTTGTTTCCCACGAAACGTTTCAATCCCTTCAAGCATGTAATGTGGGGTCATGGTAGTGCATGAATGGAAATCACACCAGCTTACTCATAGCAGAAACAAAAAGACGAATTTCTACCTTTGTAACGAGGGAATTCTTGGCGTGAAAGTCCTGCAAATCGTTATCAAGAAGAAGTACATACATGCAGTATATTACCAGCAGCAAGTGTTCTGAAAGAGGGTGTTTCAATATAAACATAACTTCACGTTCGCTTTCGAAGCTCTCGTGATTTATAAGTTCCCTGTCAAGATTTTGGGTGTAAAAAAAAATCAGCCCCAGAATATATCCTGTTGAATGCAGTCGAGATATTTTTAGCAGGCGGAACAACTCAGGGGATTTATAGTCACCGTATCAGATTAGTACAGTATATCGAATAAATAAATAAACCACTTCAATAAAACCGCGAAAAGCTCTTAGGTACGCTCATACTACATTAATTCTTATTTGTCCAACTATTACGCGTAGGAAGCCATTATCCTCTCTCCGCTATCAGCCACAATAACAGAGAGAACACATGCAGAAGCCAATGCACGCTTGAATAATTCATAAACAACAAAATTGAGTTGCAATTGTCACACCTGCCAACGAAAAGACCGAGTCCTTGGCGATATAATCTTCGAATATTGAAGTGATCACGAATCCTGGCTAGTTTTAGAGTCTACTACGCCGGTTTATTTCCGGCATGACGTTGAACTTTTCACAGAAAAATAAGATTATTACCGCGGAAGACTAATTTTTCATTAAAAATGAACAGTCTCTATATTGTGCATTCGTTTCTCATAAATATGCTGCTGTGCCGATATTATACACCCTGTTTGACAAACATATTTTTCAAGAAATTTACCCGAAGCACCTTATTTTCTCATATGCCAGTATTTAACAGCTACAGACGTACGCTTCAAACAAATTTAATTTCTTCTTAAAATTTGATGAAGAGGTTCTTTCGAAAATCTTAGAGGACTAAGATGAACTGCTAGCTATGCCCAATTCCTGTTCACAGATTCTCTCCAATTTGTTTAATCAACTTCACCTCATCTGAAAGCAAGCTGAAAGCAAGCTGAACATGTTGTGCTGTATAATCTGTGTTCAGTAATTGCCTTAAGCTGTAATTTTTATTACTGATACAGTATTTTCTTTTTGTTATCCAAAAGGAGGAAAGTGTACGCATTTATATCATTATGCATCTGTATGTTCTGTGATACATTTTCGTTTTCTTTTAATATTCATATTTTGCTCATACTGTATTTAAATTCTTCATACTGCTATATGATGGAATGTATTTCAATGGATGCTGTAGGTGGAAAGGGGAGGGGTTTTGGTGTGATTGGACATTGTGAACATTGAAAAGTGGAAAATAAAGCTTGTTTATCATCATTATCATCAAGAAACTTTTGTAAAATTCACCCATTTAGTTTTCAGCTCTTTGTTCAAAAGATGAGGCACCCATCTCACAGATTTTTTATGTGACCCAGCTTTCCCTTCAGAATTTTTGAAATTGATGTGTCCTTCAATTCTAACGGTTTCCCCTTTAATCAATTATTACCATATTTACTTGAGTACCACGCGCACCTTTTTTCTAAAAGTTGAGGCAAAAAAATAGGGTGGGCGTGGTACTTGGGACAAATTTTAGAGAGAAATTCCCAAAACCAGTGCCCCTCACATCCAAGTAAAAAAAAATGAAGAGGAAAAAGTGTTGCCTCAAGTCTCTTCCTGTATGGGGAATAATGGCTGAATTTGTTTCATTCCTTGGAAATGCAACAGGAAGTAAAGGAAGGGTGTAATATTCATCTAATTGAGGAAGCTGTCCTGTATTGCACATGTATTTTAACTGCCTTTGTAGATGGAAAAAGACAGAAAGACAAAATTTTGATGAGGAAAAATGAACACAAAATATATATCCCATTTTTTGATTTTCAGCAGCAACAAAAAACTGGGGTTTGCGTCTTACACCAGGATAGATTTTTTAACTAATTTCTGGTGGAAAAATGGGGGTGCGCACAATACTCAATGGCACAAGGTACTTGAGTAAATATGATTGTTCCGCCATTTTCATCAACAGCCGCCACTTGGTACAACATTCTGGCGGCTGTGAAGGCAGCTGTCAATGAAATGGTGGAATTACCTCTTGGAAGAACTATAGAGACAACCCTCGGAATAAATGCCACATCGATTTCAAGAATTCTGAAGGAGAAGCTGGGCAACACCGAAGCATGGTCAAGTTGGGCACCTCATCTTTTGAGTGAACTGTGAAAGATGGCAGGGCAACAGCTTCAACAAAATAAAAAAAAGATGCCAAACAGGGCTGAATGTTGGTGCCTAATAATGTTTTTTGGTCAATAATTGTTTCTCAGCTCAATCACGTGCAATTTCAATTTGATATCCCAAGAACTTTTGTTGGACCCCTCGTTCAGTCCCAATGGTAACTCCCATGATTATACAGAAATCATTCGTTCTGTTTTATACAAAGAAACACTTCGCATCCTGAAAAAGTGTTTTTTCCAGAATATAATGCAACTTCTAAAAAAAAAAAACTTACCTGAACATCATGTTATTCAGCCAGCAGTCTCCCAGGCGAAACCCGGCGAGTTTCGTGTTCCCAACGAATCTCGACAGCGTTCCAAAATATTGCAAGTAATTCCCGGCGCAAGCCTTGTTCATGTGGCGCTCTAGCCTATCTGCGTTTTCCGCCTGTCCCGGGAAACCTCGCAATGCCTTCAGCATCGTTTCGAAGACTGACGTGCCCTCGAAGGCCTTCCTCATGGCGTCCGTGTCAAATGGGTCCTCGCGCAGCATCGCAAACCTTGAGGAGCCGTCGGCTAGACTCGATTGGTGCTTCCGCGCTATTTCTATGCTGTTTGCGTGGAACTTGGCAAAGGCTTTCATCACTGCTCTGGTTTCTTCTTCAGTTGCTCCTTCCAACCTGAGGAGGACGATACGTACTGCTATCGGTTCACGATTGATGTATGCTGGTGCTATCTATATCTCTCGTCGCTCATGTACGGTATTATCAAAGCGTGGAGCGTTTTTTCGGGAACAGGAAAAATCCCGACCGCCCTGATCCCGACGCCGCGCATCAAATGTCTTTCCTTGGATGGACATTCCCCCATACAAATTCTAAAAAAGATTCACAGTAACATTACGCAATTTGTTATTTTCCTCTGTTTATTCACTGTAAGTAGATAGGTTAGGTTATGTTGAATTAGGTTAGATTAAATTCAGTTAGGTTAGGTCAGGTCAGGTCCAGGGTTGTTAATCGAAATCAAAACTTCAATTGCACAATCAAAATCGCTATTGGTTACAAAACGTTTCAAACAATCGAAATTGAAATTGCTGTTAAAGATTTAAATTTTTGCACAATCAAAATCACTATGGAATTTCCAGTTTTTGTGGATATCGAAATCGCAAGAGTTAGCACAATCTTTAAAAATCATCTCAAAGAATTTTAATTCAATTTTACTCTTTCTTCAGTTATATATGGCAACACTGGCAGCATGAAAATCTGGCAGAATTTCCTCTGTTTAAACCTGTTATCCAAAAACTATTTTACGAATGAGGAAACAACGATGATCTGTCGTTGTGGACTCTTTCTAATAATTAGAGGAAAAAGGGGATCGGAGATTTAAATCGTTTTCCGCGACTTTCGAAGGAAACGCAAAAGTTACTCCGTGAGAGTATTTCAAAATGATATTTATTAATCTTCACACACAGTCGATAACAATACGTTCTACAGAGCAAAGCGGCGTAGAGTCAGCGTTCGGACAAGGTCTGGTGCGATCAACTTAAAGCAACATAAAATGCACCTGTATATATAGCCTCAGCTGGCCACGGTCACGGGACGCGCATAGAGAGCCGATTCGGATCGGGGACGTCACGCTTCGTTTCTTTAAAGGAAGGAAGCGTGAGCGCGGTTGAGAAAGAATTCCGTCAACAACGGGATTGGGAAATATAATTGCTAGCGCGCCAGGCGCAGCCAAGCGTAGCGGAAATACATTAGCTTAAAAGGGTCACGCGTAAAGTGAAGGGTGTTGTGGTCGTAAATATGACTACAAATCTCCCCTGGTAAACGAGAAAAAGCTCCTGCGTACCAAGTTTTCTCAAAGTGTTTCAGTCAGCGGGAAAAAGGATCGAATTTTCGTTCGATTCCCACACCTCCCCTGATCACGTCTCAGCCATGCTGAAAGACATTACACAGGAAAACGTTCTCATGGGGGAGCAATTACAGTGGTAATAACAACCACACATGCCTCCCCTAACTTCTTCAGGTTCACCAGGAAGCTGCAGAGGTCTGGCACTGCTATGCCTGTACCTCAGTTCACCTTACACCCCCTTGCAGGTATGTGCTCTTGACCCCCTTAAGCCCTATTGCAAAATCCACTTTGTCAAATTTTCGTTCGAATTGAGTGTTTTTTCGCTTGGTTCTCATTAAAATTACTTTAAATTCCCATTCTCGATGTTTTTCGGCGGTTTCGGTTCGTTTTTCGCGGTAAATTTCGCGTTTTTCGTTCGCGGATTTCGTTCGCGAGATACGTGAAACGATCGAATTTTACGCGAAACGCGGATGAAAATCAAAAAAGTAAACGGTTCGTTCGTTTGTAGGTCACGTGAGGAAGGTTTCCTGCGAGTTTCGTAGATTTTCACCGTTCGGTTCCCGAATTTTCAACGAAAAGGTGATTTCCCTTAGACCCTTTAACAAAATCGGATCAGATCTGATCCTAGTGCATCTTTTTCAATTTTTCAGTAAAAACACAAGTAATGGCTGGTTTTGCGGTAGCGGTGCTTCTGCTGGTGTTGCTGGTTCATCCAGACGCGTCATATGGGAAATGTGCGGTCAAAGATGGCCGCCTGCATTGCTCTGAAGCGTGTGATGCTGACGCGGTTCGAGCGCCCGAGTTCGAGGGAACGATCGTTTTGACCGGTCGGGTCCTTGACTTTGGTTGTTTGGCATTCTTCGGCATCACGGTATGTCCAACAGTGGATGAAAACTGGATGAACATTATCGAGTTTTTTCTTTGAATTTGTCCAGAAAGTGGAGTTGCTTCGTCCGACGAGATGCGAAGGGATTTTCAAGGCTTCGGCCGTGGATCCCGTCGAGTTATGTGTTGGGTATGAACAAACCACTGTTCCTACCACCGAGTTTGCCCCGATGTCGGCAGAGGTGACTCAGTCGTCGTCGGCTGCAACCTTGACGTCAGGGGAGACGACGGCGTCGGTGGAGGCGACATCTACAGCTTCGGTGGTCATGTCGACGCCTGCCAATCCATCCTCGACTACTGCAGATACTGGCAAGTCTCCGCTGCCGGTGTCTACAATAGAAGTAAAAACTACGACTGTCCCCAGTAAGGGATTTCTAGAAACGTTTTGTTGGTCGTAATTAATTATTTCTTTCGTTATATCAGCAACGGTGAAGCCTTCCATTCTACTCTCGGTCTTGAACAATTTTTCGGACAACTCTGAGACGACTCTTTTTTCTGGGGAAAAGGCGAATATTACGCTGACTGTTGTTGAAGGAAAAGCGGTCTTGGGCGCATCAATAACTACTGAAGTCCTTTCTAATTGGGCTGTCGGACTGATAAGTGGTTTGAGTCTGACGGTTTTTGGTTTGGCTACCGGATGGTTGGTGCACTGCTTAAGGAAAAAGGTACTTTTCGGTTTTCTTTGCACCCTGTTTGATAGATGTAACCGTTTCCTTTGCATGATCCTTTCTTGCAACTATTCTATACTAACAGTATTGTCCGAAATCACGTAAAAGTGATATTAAACCAAAATCTAAAATTGAGGAAATTGAGATGAAGGACTTAACTCCTAAGCCAGTCGTTTTGCATGCAACCTCAATCAACGAAATAAATGATGGATTTGCAACCGTTAGATCGCGCATTCCTCGAATGACCTCTTTCAAACCAAGTAAGACTTAGCTTGTTTGCGTATTGTTGCATGGCTGCATGTCTCCCTTGGGTGTTTCCTTTGTTCTTATTTTCTCAGCCCTGGTTGCTGCCATACCTGAGGAGGGCAGAGGAGCTGTGGCGGATTCTGACACCCCCGACGACTCCAACGTCGTCGCCTTTACCACCGCAATCGT